>BDRX01000271.1:0-10327 GCA_003203535.1 Raphidocelis subcapitata | reverse complement strand
GGTGGCCCTGCTGGAGCGCCTGCTTGCGGGCGGCGCGCCTGCTTGGAACCGCCGCCCCTCGTGATCGCGGTGCTGGCCGCCGCCGTTCCAGTCCCCACCCCCCCACCCCCCAACACCTGCAGGCCCCACTTGTTGGGGAAACTGCAGGGGTGCGTTCTCGGAAGGCCGAGTCTTTAGATTCCTGTAATTCTGCCCCGCGCAAGGCTTGCAGGCTACTAGGCCAAGCCCCACACTCTCTGGAGCCTCCCCATCGGTCCCAACGCGTTCTGACAGCGTTCGCCCGCAGCGCAGCGCCCAAATGTGCCGCCGCCGGGAGCGCGTCACCCGAATCACTCGAACGGCAGTCAAACCTCGCCGTCGCGTCAACTCACCGGGATTTACAGCACACTGGTCGAGACAAGACTGTGCAAACAAAATAGGGGTTCGCTCTCCGCCGTTGACGACTCTCTGCTTGGCAAAAAAACGCACACGGTTTGGCAGTAGACAATACCCGTCGACAAGTCAAAGCATGGGCCCCCCCGTCAGTGAACAGGTGCGTCGCTTGCTGCAGTACTAAACATGCCGTAACCCGAGCAGTCACCCCGCGAGCAGGTTGACCAGCAGCTTCTGCCCCCCGCCCGAGTAAGGCACCCCCAGGCGGCCCAAAATGGTGCTGAGCTGGAGCAGGCCTTTGGGGTGGGCGAGGATGGTTGCGTGGTCGACCAAGGGGGCAGACACCTCGACTATGTTCTCCTTGGGGGCAAACCTGGGGGAGGTGGGGGGTTTGTGCGTTTGGGTGTGTGTGCGTTGGTTATGTTGGCGTTGATACATGTTTTTTTGATTGGGTGTTTGCGTGCGGCTCTGAGCATGCTTTGTGTGCGGCTGTGTGTATCTGCAAGCGCCGCCTGTGAAGCGAAGCATACAGAACAGCAGCCTTGAAAAAACACTGCAGCCGCTCCACCCATGCAAGCGTGATGCAAGCGTCAGCTGGCACGTCAAAGCCTTCCCCAGCCCACTGCCCGCCCCCCCGTGCCCCACCTCCCGCACAGCCGCAGGCTGGCCGCGTCCACCACGCCGTCGCCCGGGGTGTCCACCACCCTGTAGGGCCGCGGTATGGGCGCGCGCTGCGGGACGGACTCGTTGAACACCAGGGTGGCAGAGGTGGGGATGCCCACGCCTGGGTGGGTGTGTGAGGGGGGGGGTGAGGTGTGTTTTTGTGTTTGCGTGCGAGTGGAGTGGCAGGGGTGGGGATGCCCACGCCTGCAAAAGGAGGGGTGCGAGATGTGTGTGAGTGAGCATTTGCATGTGTGCGTGCGTGCGTGCGTGCGTGCATGCGTGCGTGTTTGTGTTTGCCTTTGCGTTTGTGGGGGGCATACGACCTTGTTCAACCTCGCGCCGGCGGCATTTGGTGGGACTTATACACAACTGTATGAAATGGCCATGGGCGGCGCCCCGCGCGCCGCACCGTAGAGGCAGTGCGTCTCGACGCCCGGCACCGGCCCCAGCTCCAGAACCCTCCTCGACCGCGCCCAGGAGTCCTCCAGCAGGGCGGCCTGCGGGGCGGCGCGGGGCGGTTGGGGTTTTGCGGGTCGGGCGGGGTTTGACCCCCCTCCTTTCGGACTTTTCGTCGAGGTTTGGTTGCGATGGCTGGCTGGCCCTTGCGTGCCCAGTGCACAGCAGCAGCAGCAGGGGAGCTTCTCCCTGCGCCGCCGCTCATTGACAGCCCCAGACAGGGCTCGACGCTGCCACTGTGCGCACGCACGCGCACACGCCGCAGCCCCCCCCAACCCCCCACCCCGGGGGCACGCACCCCCCCTTTGTCCCCCATATCCAGCAGCAGCCGCCGCTGGTCCCCAACGGTGTAGTTCCGGGTCGGGGTGGAAACCAAAACCTGGGGGTGGGGGGTGCGTGTGTGCCGCGATCAAACGTTTCAAGGGGTGGGGAGGTGGGGTTGAGGTTGTGTGGCAATTCAGGGCGCGGGGCCGCACGGCCGCCCCAGGCTCGCTCATTTTGGAGCTCTGCTCGAGCTCCCCAAAGCAGCTTAGGCCCTCAGGCGGGCAGCCCAAACCCTTCAAACCCCAGCCCCCAGCTCCTCACGTGGTCCCTGCCGAGCACCTCCGGCCGCGGCGCCATCCAGCCCCACGTGGGCAGTCCGAACGCCAGCTTGTAAAGCGACTTGCCGACCACAGTGGGGTGCCACTTGCTTGTCACCTCCGGCGGCAGCAGGGCGTTTGCGATGATGGGGAACAGTTTGAAAAAGTCCCCCGACAGCTGGGAGATCCAGTTGGTCGCGGCGCAGCCGCCGAAGGGCGCGCCGACGGGCACCCAGCCGCGGACGTTGGCGTCCCTGGGGTCGGTGAGGGGGTGGTTTGGGTGTTTGGGGTGTTGGTTGTGGGGGTGGCAGGGGGCTCGCACCGCCCTGCTTGGGGGCCGAGGCGGCTCTAATGATCATATATGGGTTTTGAAGGACCCAAAGCGGCAGTTTTGTTTGTTGCTAATCCAAAACAGGCTTCCGTAAAAAGGGGGGTGGCGTGCCGGAATCGGCACAGGGGGCAGCTGAACACCGAAAGGGGGGGAGTGAACTCACTTCCACTCCTGAAACTGGGGGTTGTGCAGCATGGCCGCCAGCACGTTGCCGCCGTAGGAGTGAGTAATCACCACCGCCTTTTGGCCGCAGTTGCGGCGCACCGCGCCCTCGATACGCCGCGCGATGCCCTCCAGGCCGCCGCGCTGGGTTTGGTTTGGTTTGGGGTTTGGTTTCCGGTTGTTTTCGTTCGGTTTGGGTTTGGTTTGGTTTGGGTTGCCGGGCGGGGGCTTGCAGGGCAGGCCGGGGCGGCGCCGTGACCGGCGTGGGGCCCCAGGAGCTGCCGCTGCGCTCACGCACGTGCCAGCCCGCACCCGCACCCGCAACCCCACTAACAACCCCCCTCACCCACCTGCTCCAGCCCCTGCACCCCGATGCGCCAGTCGTAGGGCACGTAAAAAAGGTCCCTCCCCGGCACGTAGCCGTGCGCCTTTGACAGGTGCGCCCACAGCAGCGCGTAGAAGAGGCGCTGCTTTGAGCTGCGGGGGATGAGGCCGCCGGGGGAGGGGCCGTCGTCGGGGACCACCTCGGTGCCGGAGGCGTTTGAGTACCTTTTTTGGGGAGGGGTTTTTGGACCGGGCGTGCGTGAGGCGTGCCTTTGTTCAACGCGTACGTGCTTTGTGAGCGGCGCAAGCCACACGATAGAACCCTGTCCACTCTGGCCGAGCCCCCAAAACGGCTCAGGCTGGGCCCTGCTGCTATCCCACCCCTTCTGCCTCCTTTCATCTGGCCCCCACCCCCCCTCCTACCGCTTAGTCACCGGGTCGTACTGCAGGCTCATGTACTGCGCAAAGCAGGGAAGCTTCTCGTCAAAGTACCTGGAGGGGCGATTCAAATGCGTTTCAAATAACCGCTGACTCTAGCCGCCGTTTCAAACCGCCGACTCAAAAGACAGCTCAAGACACGGCCACACAGCACAGGGGCCTGCGCCGCCGGCCCGTGAGCAAAACCCCAGCCCCGCCGCCGCCCCCGCATGGGCGCACGCGGGATGCGCGCACGGCAGGCGCTGGTTGGGGCAGCTGCCCGTCTCCGCCCCCCCGCCGCGCCGCGCAGCTGCCCCCCCCCCCCCGGGCCGTTGACTCACCAGTGGTCGGCGTACCAAAGCACGGAGCTGTTGACCAGCGGCGGGCAGCTGCCGCTGCCGGAGGACGTCGCGTTGAGCTGGCTGCCGCCGACGCCTGGGTTTTTTGCGTGGGGATATGGTTGGCAGTGGTTTTAACGGGAGAGTTTTCGGCACGGGTCTGACTGAGCCGCTGCGCGGTGCTGGAAGGGGGCGGCATGCCAGGCCGGCCCTGCAACACCTGCTGTGTTTGTTTACGACACATGGCCTGTGGGCGGCGGGCCGCCGCGGCCGGTTTGTCCCCCCGGCGGCATGCGTGGTGGCCGCGATGCCCGCCGCGTGGTGCCGCTGTTCGCGCACTGCGCACGCTGCTGCGCGCCGGCGCCGCACCCGACAGCAGGATGAGCGTGGGCTTCGCCTTTGCGCATTTGTCGCCGCTGAATGAGGGCCAGGAGAAGCCCCAGAAGCGGGGGCGCGGGCCGGCGCCAGCTGCGGCGCCGTCCGCAGCGGCCGCAGCGTCACGAGTAACCGCTGCGCCGCTGGCTGCGAGGTTGCAGGCGATAACTGCACACAAAAACCATGAAATATTTGCTCGCCGCATCGTTATTGCTTGCGCGCAGGCCGGGGGCCCGCGCACAGGGGCGAACAGCACGCGGAGCCGCGCGCGGGGGTTTTCACAGGTCCTGCTGGCAGCGGTCTCCCTGTGCAAGCCGGGCTAGTGTGATTGCTCTAAATTCGTTTTAGATTGAGTTTGAGCGGCGACGCGCGGGCCGACGTTGTGGGGTCCCAGGCGTGCACCCAACGCAAGTTCCCTGGCGGTGGCCGCCCAGCGCCGCCCAGCGCTCCAGGCCAACTGCGCAATCAGCCAAGCCCGCAGTAATCGAACCACGTGGAAGGGGAGAGACCGCCGCCACGCGCAGCTTTACCAACTCTTTGAGGCTGCCTGTGCACTGCGGGCTACACTGCACCGCAGGGACAGGAAAGGGCGCATGCAGGGGGAGCGAGCCGTGAAAGCACAGCCCATCAACCTTCAAACCTATGCAGGGGACCGCCGCACCCAGCGGCCGCGGCTAGGAACGCCGCGCCGCCGTCGCGCCGCGCCGGGCAGCCTTGCATGCCGCGCGGTGCGATGGCCAGTGCGCCATGGCACACGCGTCGCCGCAGTACCACTGCGCCTTGCAGGCCACGCAGCGCAGCAGCGGCGCCTCATCAGCCGCGCTCTTGCCGCACCCGCCGCACGCCCGCGGCAGCGCGGCAGGCTCAGCGCCGATGCCGCTGGCACCGCTGGCGCCGCTGCCACAGCCGCTGCTGCCTTCCGCGCCGCCGCCGCTGCTGCCAGCCTCTGGCTGTGGCTGCTGCGCGGCTGCGGAGCGGCCGCTTGCCGCTGCAGACGGTGCCGCCGCTGCTGCCTGCGCCTGCGCCGCCGTAGGGGCCGCCGATGCCGGGCCCGCTGCTGTTGGGGCCGCCGCCGCCGCCGCCATCGCTGCCGATGGTGTAAGAGCAGCGGCTGCCGCCGCCTTGACTTCCGGCAGCCTCAGCAGCCATTTCGCAGCCAACTCCGCCGCTGCCATTAACGCATCTTCAGATGGAGGCCGCGGGCTCATCAGAAACCGCCGCAGCATCCCCTCCATCCCGGGCGCCCTCCGCAGCGCCGCGCGCCCTGCAGCCGTGTCTGCGGTTGCCGCGGCGGGTTGGGCGCCCGGCGTGCGCCCCAGCTGTTCAAGGCCAGCCAGGACAGCAACAGTAACCACCAGCTGGTCGACGATGCACATTTGATCATCGCTGGCCTCTGCGTCTGCCCAATACTGCATCGCGGCCACGCACGCTGCGGCCAGCCGCGGCGCTTGCCGCACCACGCGCAGCTGCTCGGCAGTCATGCCGACCAGAAGCATCTGGTTAAGCACAGCCACGCTGCCATAGCACATCCTCCGTCGTAGATGGATGGCAACCGCCTCGTCGTCAGCACTGGCCGCGATGAGGCCGGCCAGCGCTCCCAGCAGCGACCCTCCTCTGCCCTCTGCCGCGGCGGCGCGCACCAGCGCCTCGGCGACGCGCCGGCCCCTGCTGTGGCAGACCAGCCGCATCAGCGCGCAGGCTGCATGGCACTGCGTTGTCAGGGGGTCCTCGCCCTCCGCATGCGCCCGCCGCAGCGCGGCTGCGAGCTCTGATGCGGCGCGTGGCACGTTGAAGAGGGCGTCGCGGCCCGCCTCCACACCCACAACCTCAGCGAGGCAGAAGCTCGCGGCGCGGCGCGCCTGCTCGGAAGGGCTGCGCAGCAGCGCCAGCACCCGAGGCAGCGCGCCGCGCGAGCTCAGCAGCGTCGCATATGCCGGTGCGTTCAAGGGGGCGCTTGCCATCAAGCCAGCCAGCACAACCAGAATCTCGGACTCGAGCTGACCAAGCGCCATCACGCCCAGCTCCTCCCTCATCGCTGCCCACTCATCAGAGCCCAGCACCATAAGCAGGTCGATGACTGCGCAGGCCAGGCCTGGCACTTGCTGCGCGCGCTCACACACCACGGTCGATGCAGTGCTCATGAGGGCCCGCAGCAAACGCAGCGGGCCAAAATCACAGCTGCCCATGCTGCCGTAGGGCCGGCAAACCGTAATGCTGCGGATGCGCTCCACTGCAAGCGGCAGCAGCGCCGCTTCTGGGCTGCCAGCGCGCTCTGCCGTGGCGGCGTCGGCGGCGGCCAGCGCAGCCAGCACCGCAAAGGCGCTGTCCTGCTGTGGCTTCCCCTCGCGCTTGGCGGCTGCAATAAGGGTGTTGATGGCGCTCGCTGCTGAGGGCGCCGCAAGCAGCCATGCGGCGCAGTCCCGTCGGGCCAGCAGGATCACCAGCAGCTCTGCGGCTGCGCGGCGGATCTGCCAGCTGATCTGCTCGCTGAGGAAGAGATCCAGCAAGCTGGCGGCCACAGGTCCAAAAATGTAAGCCGAGGCCTGCCCAGGTTGTGTGTCAGGGGGGGAGGGGGAGCAAAGACCGTTAGTTTGGGATGGGGGGATTGGTGAAGAGTGGGTCAAAGCAGCGCAAGGCAGGAGGCAGCGCTGGGGCGGCAGCCTCGCTGCCTGAGACCCACCTCGGTGCTGCAGCACAGCAGGATCGCGCTTTTCACAGCCTGCACAGTCGGGGTGAACAGGTCGGGGTGGGCTGAAACGAAGGCTCCGCTCAGCAGGGGCTGCAGGAGCTCCGCCGCCGCCGCTGCCGCCGCCGCCTCGCCAGGCAGGCCGTCCGCTGCGCTGTTGGCTGCGTCCAGCAGCGCCCGACAGCGCAGGTCCCAGCTTTCGATGAGCTCCTGCACCTCGGGCGCCAGGCCAGGCTGGGCCTTGCGGCTCAGCGCGGCGCCGAGCTCCCGCAGGCCGGCAGCCAGGCGCTCGCGCGCTGCAGCGGGTGCGGCGGCCGCCGCATCCGCCATCTGCGGCCGGGCGCTGCGGCTGTCTTGGATTTGTCTTTGCGTGTAATCCAGGCAGACCAGCGGCTGGGGCGCTGCGAGCTTCACACGGGCTTGCGGCGATAAGCCGGGCCCAGATCCGCGCAGCAGGCCGCCCCCAGAGGCCAAAAAGATGCCCAGGAAGGCGCGGAAGCTCAGATCTATGGTTACAGTGACGCGCTGGCATATGGACTGCGGCCGGGGGCACCGCTGCGCACCGCTGCATGGCGCTTTGGCGAGCATGCTGTGCGCGCTGGGCCGCGCTGGGCCGCGCCATGCATGCCTCAACCGGCGCGCGCCGCAACACGCTCTGCAGCCTGGCCTCTCCCTGGTGGCTCTCCCTTCAGCTGCAGTGTGAACCCGCCCTCGCACTCCCCTGCTTGTGCACGCGCCGTTGCCAACGGCCGCCGTCGTACGCCAATCGCTGGCCCCAGCTCGCACCTCGCTGCAGCAGCCGCTGATGCCGCAGCGCCCGCAGTTATTTACACTCCAGGGTTTGGAACCACGTGCAGCTTCACTAACACTTTAGGGTGGCTGTGCACTGCGGGGTGCACTGCACGGCGTGGACAGGAAAGGCCACACGGCGAGCCCCCTGCCGGCTCACGGTGTGCACCGACGGCTGCTGCTGCTGCTGCCGCTGCACCGCCGGCCGCCGCCGCTCACGGCAGCACCGACGGCTGCTGCTGCTGCTCCGCCAGCTGCTGCTGCAGCCGCGCCGAGGAGTGCACCCCCCAGAGCTCCACCCCGAGCACCTCAAACTCCTCCCGGCTGCCGAGGCAGGGGCTCGCAAACGTGGCGCTCTCGCCGCTGCTGCCGCGGAGCAGCTCCGCGTCCAGGAACAGCGCCCAGTGGCCGCAGCCGCCGACGCCGAGGCCGTCGGGGCCGCAGAACTGGAAAAAATCGTTCTGCAGGCCGGGCACCTGCGTTTTCGATTCCGGGCGTGGCGTTGGCCGGTTTTTAGCTGTTTTTGGGTGGTGGACTTGCCCGCGCTTGGGGTGCGAGAGAAGGTGCAGCCAAGAAAAAGGAGTTGCGGGCACAGAACACCGGCGTCAAATGCAACTTGGGCAGATTGAGGCGCACAAAGCCCACCTGGCGCCAGGGGTACATCGCCCGCCGGGGGTGCAGCTGCGGACGGGTTTCGGTGCGGGGAGATGGGAGTGGGAAGATGAGCGGATTGTCTGGCAGCGGCGGCGGGCAATGCGCGCGCCGCGCAGCCCCGCCGGCGGGCGGGCCCGCCCCCCCCAACCCCCTCAAGCCCAGGGTTGAACCCCAAAAACTCGGAGCCAGTGCTCACCGAAAACACAAAGGTCTCCCCTGTGCCGTAAAAGCGGGGCCCTACTCGCCACGCCTCTGGGCAGTACGCCCCCATCACCCCGCCCCCCGCGTCCCGCACGACCAGCAGGCTCGGCGCCGCGCCCGCGGCGCGCCGCAGCAGCGTCTGCAGGCTGATGCCGTCGCGGGCGGTCGAGTAGACGAGGGTCCAGGGGGCGCCGCGGTGCAGCGGCGGCAGCGCGGCTGCGGTGTTCGGTTTGGCGGTTTGGGGTTGAGATTGGCGGTTGGGTGTGGGTTTGGATTGGCGGTTGGGTTTGGGGTTTCAACCTGGATTTTGGTGCGCGGGCGGTTTCGCGAACAGGGGCAGCGACGGCCGGCCGGCAGCATGGGGCGCAAGCTTCGCCGGCCAAATGCGCATCAAGCGCGCGCGAGCACCCACCCGCGAGCGAGCGCGCGTCGTCTGGCGAAAGCAGCGCCGAGCCCGTGGACAGCTCCGGCGCCTCTGCCGCGCCCGGCGGCGGCAGCGGCAGCGGCGGCGTGGACGAGGAGTGCGGCGCCGCCGCGGGCGGCGCGCCGTCCGCCGCGCCGCGCAGCGCGGCGTTGGCGATGGCCGGCCCCGGCCGCGCGCGGCCCTCCTCGCCGCCGCCGCCGCCGCCGCTCGCCGCTGTGGAAGATAGCTCCAACCCGGCCGCTTCCGCCGCCGCTGCGCCGCCCGCCCCCGCCTCGGGCGAGGCCCAGTCCCCCTCGCCGCCCACCGCCGCTGCCGCCGCCGCCGCCGCCGCCGATGCACGCGCGCCGCCGCCGCCGCCGCCGCCGCCGCCGCCGCCGCCGCCGCCGGCCGCGCCTTTGCTGCTGCCGGGCGGTCGGTGGGCTGCTGGCGCGTCCGGTGAGTAGTAATCAAGGTCCAGGTCCTCCAATTGGGCCAGCACGGACTTGATCCAATCCTGGGGTTGGGGGTGTTGTCATGTTTGGGGGTTTATCAAGGGGCGTTGTTTTGTTTTAGGGTGCCGTTTGGGGGTGTCGTTTTGTTTTGGTGCTGTTTGGGGGGGCGTCGCCACTCCCCGGGCATTGGGGGTTGATGCTTTGATGGTGGTTTTTGGTGGCTCTTTCGCATCACTCTGCACCAAAAAGCCACCACCAAAGCGAGAATGAGGAGAGAAAGGCGACACCCACCAAGAAGCCGCAGCAAACAGGATAACAAAGCCGCCACTTCCATCAAGCCGAGGGATCAAGCAGAACCGACCCAAAACAAGCAGAAAACCACCCATGAAACAAACCAGGCAAAAAGCAACCAGGAAACGCGACTCACGTGCCAACCGATGGCGTCGTTGATTTCGTGCAGCTCGGCCCACCCAAACCCGCCCCGCTGCGGCGGCGGCGCCTCGGCGAGGCCGAATTGGAGGAAGGAGCGCAGCAGCGCGGCGACGAGGCCGGGCGGCAGGCTGCTGCGGTGGATGGGGCGCTCGGTGGGGTGGCCTGGGGGGGGGTGGCGGTTGGATGGCGGTTGGTTGTTCGGTTGGTTGGCGGGGTGCGTTGGGGGCGCGGAGGCTGTGAGTACACACAATCAGAGCCACGAGAAGAAAAGCTGTGCTGGACAGGCCCGTCGAAGCGCTCCAGCCCCCGCTAAAAGACCCCCCCCAAAAAAGCCCCCCCCCAAAAGCGCGCCCCACCGTATCGCTGCGCCTTTGTCAGCTTCTCCCCCTGCCGCTCGATGCGCAGCAGGGGGCCGCTGTCGGTCAGGGGGTTGGCCGTCCACACGTATTCCTGTTTTTGATTAGTAATGTTCGGTTAGTAGTTGGGGCACGGGGGAGCGCGGACCCAGGTGTTGACTTTTCGCACTCGGCTCATCTGGCGGCCGCCCCGACACCGGTTCGCTCGGCAGTCGGCGCCGCCGCCAGCGGCAGGCGCCAAAACCAAAAGCGGCCGGCGCGGGCCCAAGCGCGGCGCCGTTTCGTCCCGCTGAAGCAGCGCGAGCCCCCCGCCCCCCCCCCCCCCCCCCCCCCCC
>BDRX01000269.1:0-10848 GCA_003203535.1 Raphidocelis subcapitata | reverse complement strand
GCGCAAAAGCAAAGCGCCTTGACGGCGTCTTCCAACACAAAACTCTTGGGGCCCGCGGGGGCATCCCAAGAGGTGCGAGTCGTTCCGTGCAAGGGTTTGGGCACGGCGCGCGGGCATTTGTAAGCCGTGGAAAGCACGGCCGCGAACGTATTATCCGATCGGTATGTTAACGCATACAGGGACGCAGATCAGCGAAGGATGGCCGGCGCCGACGACCCGCCAGCGGCGCGGCCAAAGCAGCTGGCCAACGGGCAGGCGGGACGCAAACGCGTTGCGGAAACCCGCGACGAAGACGAGGGAGCGCAGCGGCGCGCCAGGTGCGAGCGGCGCGGGCGGCGCGACCTGGCCGCCGCGCCGCCGCTGCTGCGCTGCTCGCCGCTGCTTGCGGGGGCCGCCGCCGCCCCGGGCCGCGGGCAGTGTGCTCTTGAGCCAACGCCCCGCCGCCCGCGCAAGCCAGTGCAGTGCAATGCACACAACTCCGTCCCCCCTCGCCCCGCCGCCCGCCCCCCCAAGGCGCGCCCGCCTCGAGGCCGAGCGCCGCGCGCTGCCGGTGTGGGCCACGCGCGACGCGCTGCTCGCCGAGGTCAGATCTCACAAGACCCTGATCATCGTGGGAGAGACGGGGTCGGGAAAGACCACCCAGATCCCGCAGTTCCTGCTGGCGGCGGGCCTCGCCGACGGCGGCGGCGGCGGCGCCGGCGGCGGCGGCGGCGGCGGCGGCGGCTGGCGCGGGCGCGGCATGATCGCGTGCACGCAGCCGCGCCGCGTGGCGGCGGTGACGGTGGCGCGGCGCGTGGCGGAGGAGATGGGGGTGCGGCTGGGGCAGGAGGTGCGGGCCGGTCCCGGGTTGATTGGCGCAATGGTGCACATACGCCGGTGCCGGGTTGATTGGTGTTCATGCCCTGAGCTCGGTTTGGGGTGTGTAGGGCCTCTTCTGGGCATGTCTGGGAAGAAAAAGGGTCTTGGCAATGTTTGGACTGCAGATTCAATGTTGGCTTCGCCACCTGCCCCCCAACACCGCCACCACTAACCCTTAAGCACTCGAACCCCACCCCTCCTCCCCCACTCCCCCCAAAACAGGTGGGCTACTCGATCCGCTTCGACGACTGCACCTCCCCCGCCACGCGCATCAAGTACTGCACGGACGGCATGCTTCTTAGGGAGTGCCTGGTGGACCCGCTGCTCAAAAAATACGAGGTGGGGGGCGGGGATTGAAGCTGGGGCGTCTGGTTTAGATCGAAGAGGCCGCATCTCACGACGGCTGGGCTGTTCAGCAATTTGCGAATCCAATCGATTTCAGGACAACCACTATCAGAGCCTTGCGGCAGCTGCGCCCTTTGCGCAATGCAATCTAACATGCATTACGTATCGACACAGCCAATCGGCACAACAAATACAATCGGGCACCCCCCCAAAAAACAGGTGGTGATTGTGGACGAGGCCCACGAGCGCACCGTTTCGACGGACGTGCTGCTTGGCCTGCTGAAGGGCGTGGCCGCGCGGCGCGGCGGCAGCTTCCGGCTGCTGGTGATGAGCGCCACCCTCGACGCGCAGGCGTTCAGCAGGCAAGGCTTTTCCCTCGCCGCTTTGGTCTTCTTTTCGCAATTTTGGATCGTTCAGGGAGCCGCGCTGTGCTGTTGCGGGGGCTTTGCCGTGTTGTGCTGCGGCAGCGGTGCATCGACCCTACAAACCAGCCCCCACGTCCTCCCCTCAATCCACCACCCCACAAAACAACCCCGGAAACAATGACCCCCCCCTTGCAGCTGCTTTGGCGGCGCGCGCGCGGTGTGGGTGCGCACCCCTCCCAGCCCCCCCTTCAAAACAACCCCCTCAATCCTCCAACCCACAACTACCCCCCTCTCACACAACCCCGCAAACAACAAAACCAACCCCACAGCTACTTTGGCGGTGCGCGCGCGGTGTGGGTGCGCGGGCGGCAGCACCCCGTGGCGGTGCACTGCACCACAGCGCCAGAGGACAACTACCTCGACGCGGCACTCAACGCGGTGCTGCAGGTGCGTGTTTGTTTGGGTTACCTTCCTTCACTTTGGCTTTTTGGTACTGCTGGCGTGTTGCGGTCGCGCTCAATGCGGTGCAGGTTGGGGGGCTTTTTTCGGTTGCCACTCCTGGGCGCGCCTCCCAAACAGGCCCCCGCTCCACCACCCATTACTAAACCCCCCTTCCGCCCCCCCATTTGTCACCCTCACCCCCAAAGGTTCACTGCGAGGAGGGCCCGGGGGACATTCTGGTGTTCCTCACAGGTTTGGGGGGTCGGGGGGTTTGGGCAGGGCTGCGCTGCCTGGTTTGGTTAAGGTCGCTTTTTTGTGCTGGGGATCTGAGATTGGACGAGAAGATGGAACAAAAAGATGCCTTGCAGAAAAAAAGGCGAGGGCACCACAAAAAACCCAACAAAACCCCATTTGCAAAAAAAACAGGGCAGGAGGAGATTGAGGGGCTGGAGCGCCTGCTGGCCGACCGCGCCGCCGCGCTGCCGGACGGCGCTGCTGGGCGGGGGGGCGGGCCCGGGGAGCTTTTGGCGCTGCCAATCTACGCCGCCCTCCCGCCAGACCAGCAAATGAGGGTGGGCCGGGGTTTAGGGTTTTGTCGCATTGCCAGCGGGCGCTTTGTTTTGGTGGCGCCTACTTTGCAGGGGCGTTTTGTTTTTCTCCGCCGCTCGAAGTCAAAACCCTGCCCCACCGAAACTGGAATGCCCGAACTGCGCAAACCCAATACCCAAACAGGTGTTTGACCCCGCCCCTCCCGGCTGCCGCAAGGCCATCCTGGCCACCAACATCGCCGAGACCTCGATCACCATACCGGGCGTGCGTTACGTCATAGGTGGGCGGGGGCCTTAGTCGTGGAGTCATGGGGCTTTGGTCATGGGTTGGGCCGGGCTTTAGTCACCAGGGTGGGCGGCCTCTCATCGACCCCGGCTTTTGAAGGCTTCGGGGCCTCGGCGGCGCAACACGCGCGCGTGCTGGTGCCCTCTTTTGCAGTGCTAGCCCTCCCAGACAAAGCAACACCCCCCAAACAAAAGACGCCCCTCCCAATCAAACTCCCCCAGACACCGGATTTGTCAAGGCGCGCGGCTACCACGCCAAACTGGGGGCGGACTCCCTACAGGTGTGTGGGGGGGGGAGGTTTTGGCCTGCAGAACGCCCCATTTTTTTCAATCACTTGCCCATGGGCTCCTCGGGCGGTTTTTGCTTGCCATACCTCATCACTCGTCAAAGTACAGCCTCTTAAAAACCAGCCTCATAAAAACCAGCCTCATAAAAACCAGCCTCATTATTAAATCAAAAACCCCAGGTGGTGCCCGTGTCCCAGGCGCAGGCCCGGCAGCGCAGCGGCCGCGCGGGTGGGTTTTCTGGAAAAGCGGGCGCCTCTGCCTTGTTCTGTCATGGGGACGGGGCTTCGCCGGCACACGCCTGCAAACGCCCGCAAACACGGTCTTAACAAACACAAACGGCGCTCCAAAAACAAAACAAAAAAACCAGGGCGCGAGGGCCCCGGCAAGGCGTACCGGCTGTACACCCGAGATGCCTTCGAGGCGCTGGCCCCCACCACGCCGCCTGAGATACTGCGCAGCAACCTGGCCAGCACGGTGGGCGGCGGGGGGCTTTGTTCGGCTCTGATTGAGGGGTTTCAGGGTTTAGGTTATGCAGGCTTTAGGTAGGGGCTTCGTTGGACGCGCGTTGAAATGTTTCTGGCGATTGCGCTGTGTGACTAAAGATGACAAAACGCGTCAAAAACAACCAAACGTGCAGAAAACAACCATCCCCCCGCCCGCAGGTGCTGCAGCTCAAGGCGATGGGCGTTGAGGACGTGGTGGGGTTTGACTTTATGGACAAGCCCCCGCGCGCCGCCATCGTGCGGTGAGTTTGACCGGTCAAACTGGGCCTTTCAGAAAATGAACCCGGTCGAACAGCCCAAAATTGAACAAAACATTGACACTACCGCCCAAACTCGCCCCCCAAAACCAAAAAACACGAAAGGTCCCTGGAGCTGCTGTTTGCGCTGGGGGCGCTGGACGCGGGGGGCGCCCTGACGCCCGACGTCGGCGCGGCGATGGCGCGGCTGCCGGTCGACCCAATGTTTGGCAAGGTGGGGGGCCTTGGCGTCTGGGGGTGTTTGCCGTTTCGATTTCGGCGCTGCTTGTTTGATTTGTTTGGGGTTTGAGGTGGGAGGTCGAGGCGTGTGCTGTGGGGCTCCTTCTTAGCAGCCCAAAACACCGCTCAGAAGCACTTCAAACCGCTGAAAATTGGATCGACATCGAAATCATGCCGGCCCCACCCACAAACCACCTCAAAAAACAATCGCCCCCTGTGCCAGGTGCTGCTTGCGTCCGGCCGCCTGGGCTGCAGCATCGAGGCGATGCAGGTGGTGGGGCTGGTGTCCAGCGACGGACTATTCCACAACCCCAGGTGGGCGCTGGCTTCCTTTTGGGGGGGGGAGGGGTGGAGGGGCTGGTGTCCAGCGAAGTGAGAGGGGGGTGGTGGGGCTGGTGTCCAGCGAAAGAGCGTGGCCGACCCAACCCCAACCCAACCCAACCCAACCCAACCCAACCCAACCCAACCCAACCCAACCCAACCCAACCCAACCCACCCCAACCCAACCCAACCCAACCCAACCCAACCCAACCCAACCCAACCCAACCCAACCCAACCCAACCCAACCCAACCCTTACCAAACCCAGGACCAAGCGCGACGAGGTGGCGGCGGTGAGGGCGAAGTTTGTGGCGCCGGAGGGGGACCACCTCACGCTGCTGGCGGCGCTGAGGGCCTACCTGCAGGCGCGTTGATAGGGGGCTTGAAATTCTGGAAACTTTGAACTTGACTTTTTGGACTTGACTTTTCGACTTGTTTCGCTGTTCCGTGGGTTTGTTTGCGGGGTTGTGGGCTGATCACCACAGGGAGGCCGCTCCGCAGGGCGCCCACTAAACCTCGCTTCCTTAGCCAAGGCTGGGGTGATCAAGGCATTCAGATCTCAGCCCTTTTCTGAACTTTGCGCCCCGCAGGTGCCGCGCAAGCAGCGGGCGATGTGGGCCTCCGACAATTACATAAACATCCGGTGGGCGGTTTCGGGGCTGGGGGTTTCGGGGCTGGGGGTTTCGGGGCTGGGGCTGTGGCCTAAAAAAGGTCCCTTCGCAAGGCCCTGGACATTTATGACCAACTGGAGGGCCCCCTCTCAACCCCAAAACAACACCAACACAAAAACCAACCCCCCAAAACAGGTCCCTCCGCAAGGCACTGGACATCTACGACCAATTGGAGGGCCACCTGACCGCGCTGGGCCTGCCGCTGCGCTCCTGCGGCGACGACCCCGCGCCGCTGCAGCGGGCGCTGGCGGCGGGGCTGTTCCCGCACGCGGCGAGGCGGCGGGCGGAGGGGGGTTACGGGTGCGTTGAAAAAGGGCTCGGGCTGGGTTGTTGGGCCGGGTTGTGGGGTTCGGTTGTTGGGTCAGTTGTTGGTTTGGGTTGTTCATGTCAATCGCAGCAGTTGGGTTGGCTGCAGCGGCGTTCAAAGCCCCGGGATTGCGGCATCCCTTGACAGTGGAATGTGGTGGGGTGGAGGGCGCCGCCCGCTGACCCCCCCCCCTGAACCAAACGGCCCCCAACTCGCATTGCCCCCCCCCCCCCCAAAAAAAACAAAGTGTGATCGCCACCGGCCAGGAGGTCTTCATCCACCCCTCCAGCGTGCTGTGCGGAAAGAAGCCCGAGTGCGTGGTCTTCGACGAGCTGGTGGGCCGCGTTCGCGCCCGCCCCCGGTCTGCCGGTTTTTTTTTCGGGATTCGGGACTGCTTGCTCGCTCTCCCTCAGTCACGTGCCGGCCGACCAAGTGAACAGCCAGAGTGGAACCCAAACCCCAGGTTTCTACACCCTGAGAACCACACAGAAAACTTTCCTTTCCCAAACTCAAAACCCTGCAACCCCCCCTCGAAACAAAACCCCGTACCGCCCCAGGTGCGCACGACGAAGCATTACGCGCGCCAGGTGTGCCGCATCGAGCCCGCCTGGCTGCCGGAGCTGGCGCCCGCCTTTTTCGCGGCCAAGGCCGGCGCGGCGGCGGGCGCGGTGGAGCGGCGCGGCGGCGGCGGCGGCGGCGGCGAGGGCGCGGGGTAAAAAACGGCGGCGGCGTTTGGGGCGCGCGGCGGCGCGGCAGGCGCGGGGGCAGGCGCGGCGGTGGGGCCCCACCGCCGGGTTATGGGGGCTCGCACGCGCGGTCGGAGGATAGAATGCGGTGAATTTCGCGACTGCATCGTCTTGGAGAGCAGCGCGGCTCCACGTGGTCGACCGCAAGCAGCACGCCCGCCACCGTGATCGGCGGAGAGCGCGGCATCCGCGCGTAGCTGGGAGGTCATGGGTGGAGGATTTGTCCCGGATGACGGGGAGCCCGAGATGGAGCGGCCCCTGCTGGAGGGGGGGCCGAAGAAAAAGCGCAGCACGCTCTTCTCCGTCTGCCCCTTCATCCTGGGGTGAGCGGGGGAGGTTGGGAAGCCCCAATCGGACCGCCCCGCGCGGCTGCAGGCCGCGGGGGGGCGTGCAGCGGCCGCTCCGGCGGCGCCGGGGCGTCGCGCGCTCGGCCGCCGCCGCGCGCGGCGCATGTGCGCGCGCGTGGCGGTCGCGCGCCCGGCGACGCCCCCGGCGGCCGCTCCCGGCGCTGGCCAGAGCTCATCGCGGCCGCGACAAACCCCAAGCGGATCGGGTGCCGAGGCGGCCGAGGGGGAGCTGCCGCCGTTCGTGCTGCGCGCCGGCTGCTGGCCAGCCGCGTGCCCAGCCCAGCCGCCGCACCCGCCGCCCGCCCCACCCCCTCCCCGCAGGAACGAGCTGTGCGAGCGGCTGGCTTACTGTGAGTGCCGACCGGCTGTTGGGGTTGGCTTTGGGGGTTGACTTTCCTTGCTGTTGGGGCAGGGTGCGGGGCGCGCGTTACCATACCAAAACAGCCAACGGCGGCAGCAAACCCTATTGCGCAGTCGTTGCCGGCAAGGGCTTGCCGCCGCCGTTTCAGGAGGGCGCGTTCGGGGCGGCCCGCGGCCGGGCGCTCGGACGCAGAGGCAGGCGCGCGGCCAGCCGCGCCGCGCCGCGCGGCGCGTGCGGCGGAGGCGGGTGCTCCCCAATGCGCGCGCACCCCTCGCCGCCCGAAAACTCCCCGGCACACAAACTGCGATATCCCCCCCGAAACGCAGACGGGCTGGCGACCAACCTGATTACATACCTGACTCGCATAATGGGCATCGACGCGGCCGCGGCGGCCATCGCGGTGCGCTTTTCCCCCCGCGCCGGCGCTGCCAATGCGTATGCAGCCCATGCGCATGCGGCCCATCCGCATGCGGTTGCGCGGCGCTTTGAGGCCTGAGCCGCCTGCCTGCCCGGGCCTCGCCGCCTGCCCGCAGCCGGCGTGCGGCGGGGGCGCGGCTTCAAACCGTTCGCAACCCCCAACCCCCGATCCCGAACGATTAGGTGATGGTGTTTGAGGGTACCGCTTACGTAACCCCTCTCCTGGGCGCCTACCTGGCCGACTCATTTTGGGGGCGGTACAGGTGGGCGTGCGTGGCGTGGCGGCTGATGGGAACAGCTGTCTCAGTTTTGTGGGGGGTTTGGATGTTCCCCAGATGCCCGCTATGAAAAGCAGCGGCGGCGGCCATTAGAAGCCGGGCCAGCCATTAGAAGCGACGCGCCAGCCAGCACCAGCTGAGTCGAAGCCCCCGCCACTCAAGTTTGGCGACAACACAGAAACAAACAAACAAACAAACAAACAAACAAACAAACAAACAAACAAACAAACAAACAAACAAACAAACAAACAAACAAACAAACAAACAAACAAACAAACAAACAAACAAACAAACAAACAAACAAACACCTGTTCAGGACCATCCTCATCTTCTCCACCATCTACCTCTTCGGCATGGTGCTGCTCACCCTCACGTCATGGCTGCCCGGGCTGACGCCGGGGCACGGGGAGGACGCCAGCTGGACCCAGATCGGCGCGCTGATGGGCAGTCTCGGCATCATCGCGCTTGGGACGGTGGGGGGGGGCAATTTAGGGGGGATTCGGGAGTTTGGAAGCCGCTGAGAAGCCGCTGGGAAGCCGCTGGAAAGGCGCTGAATTGCTGAATTTGGAGGCCGTCGGATTGATTTGAAGGCCCGTGCATTGGGAGGCCGCCGCAGCCCACGCCAGCGTGCGGAGCGCGCCCCACGCAGTCGCGCAACGCCCTCGCCGCCGCGCGCGGCCCCCAAACCCGACAGGGCGGCATCAAGCCCAACGTGTCGGCCTTTGGCGCCGACCAGTTCGACGAGACCCACCCCCAGGTGGGCGTGGTTTTGGGCGTTTGCATGGGCTTGGCCTGGGGCGTTTGCATGGGCTTGGCCTGGGGCGTTTGCATGGGCTTGGTTTTGGGCGTTTGCATGGGCTTGGTTTTGGGCGTTTGCATGGGCTTGGTTTTGGGCGTTTGCATGGGCTTGGTTTTGGGCCTTTGCATGGGCTTGGCCTGGGGCGTTTGCATGGGCTTGGTTTGGGGCATTGCATGGGCTTGGTTTGGGGCGTTTGCATGGGCTTGGCGGGCCGCCGCCGCTGCGGCTTGCGCGCCCGCGCTGTGTTTGCGCTCACTGCCCCGGGCCTTCGCTTGTGTACTCAAAAACACCCAACCCTCAAACTCGGCCGTCAAACCCAACGCTCAAACTCAACGCCCCGACCTGCCCCAACAGGACAAGGCCGAGAAGGAGTCCTTCTTCAACTACTTTTACCTCGCAATCAACATCGGCTCCCTCATAGCGTGCACCGCCATCGTCTGGGTGCAGGTGGGCGCCGCAGGGGGGGGGGGGTGATGGGGATTGGGGGGGTGGGGTGGGGGGAGGGATGTGTGTGGTGGGGATTCGGGCTGGGCTCCGCACACCCTCCGCGCCACAGCCGAAAACAAAACCCCTCAACCCCTCAACCCCTCAACCCCACCGATCAAAATCAACGACTCCCCCCCACCGGAAAAAAAAACGCCGCCGCGCCCGCCAGGATTCGATCTCGTGGACTCTGGGTTTTGCTATCCCCGCGATGGCCATGGGCAGCGCCGTACTGCTTTTCCTCGCGGGCAGCGGGCGGTACAGGCACGTGGCCCCCACGGAGAGCCCGATGGCGCGCGTGGTCAAGGTGGTGGCCGCGGCGGTGCGCAGCAGGTTCAAAGCCAAGGGGCGGCAGGGGCAGGTGCGCGGCGGCGGCGGCGGCTGTGGTTGTCGCTTTTCTACTGTTCGCCCTGTTACAGGGGCGCCCGCCGAGGGCTCTATTGTCTGGAGGCGTTTTTTGGAAGCGCGCCCAGGGTCTTTGCGTGTTGCGTAAGCGGGGCAGCACTTCAACAGCGCCCCAAGCACCGAAAAACATCCCCCGCACCCCCCCTCACCCCCCCCTCAGCAGCAGCAGGAGCCCGAGGCGGCCGAGGAAGACGAGGAGGCATTCCCCCGCCTCGCCCTGGCCTACGGCGCCACCGGCGCCTCTTACGGCAGCGGCAGCAGCGGCGGCGGCGGCGGCGGCAGCTACGGCGGCTATGCCGGCGGCGCAAACGGCGGCCGCCGCGGCGGCGGCGGCGGGCTGGCGTCGGCGCTCGCGCCGTTCGCGCCGCCGCCGGCCGGCGGCGGCGGCAGCCGGCTCGGGCGGCCGAGCAGCGGCGGCGGCGGCGGCGGGTCGGTCGCGGGGCGGCGGCCGGGCAGCGCCTCGAAGAGCTACCGGTGGGCCTTTCGGGGGGGCCTGCTGGCTTTCGGCTCTGGCTTTTGGCCGGTTGGCTCTATTTCGGCTTGCCCCTTGGCTCAACACATGCGTTGGGAAAAGGGCCCCCCCAGTCGAGATGCCTTTGAATAGGCCTAGCAGATCCCCCACGTGGCGTGCCTGCACCACAAATACTTGAACTCGATTTTGAAACCTGACCCCAGAGCTCAAATCCAAATTCAAACGCCCCCCCCTGCCAGGTGGCTTGAGGACGCCATCACCGAATGGGCAGACAGGCAGGGCCACACAGACGGGCCCGGCCCCATAGCCGGCGGCGGCGCCGGCGTCGGCGCGGCGGCGGACGGCGGCGCGGGGGGCCACGGCGGCTACACGCGGCAGCAGGTGGGTGGGCTTTTGTTTCCGGAAGGGTGGAAACGGCTGGGGCTTGCGGCCAGGGGGGATTTGCCGCCCTTAATTGCCCTGAAACGGGTTGCCGCCGCCGCAGCTGGCCCGGTTTGAGTGTCAACGCGCCCAAAACGCCCCCCCAAAAAACGACCAGGTTGAGGAGGTGAAGCTGGTGCTGAGGCTGCTGCCGATCTTCTGGACCACGGCCATCTACTGGTGAGGGAGCGTTGTTTTTTATGTGGCGCGGTCTTTCTAGCGTGCAATCGGGGCATCGATGTGGCCGCTTAAACTGCGCCTCACTCTGGTCACCAGCCCGGTCGCGCGCGCCTGACTAACCCGCCCCGACGAACCGACGACTAACCGATCCACCCAACCGACTGCGCCAACCCGCCCCCCCCCACCGGCCCGCAGGACGCTGTACGGCTTCATGGGCACCTTTTTCATCGCCCAGGGCAGCCTGATGGACAACCGAATCAGCATCCCATGGCTCTCCGCCTCGGCCAGCGATTACGGCGGCGCGCGCGCGCCCGCCTCGGGGACCGGAAACGGGGCCGCTGCTGCGGCGGCGCTCGGGCGAGGGGGCGGCGGCGGGCACGGCGGCGGCGGCGGCGGCGGAGGGGGCGGCGGCAACGGCGGTTTTGTGCTGCGCATTCCCAGCGCCACAATGGCCCTGTTCAACACGGGGGCCATTATCCTGCTGGTGCCGCTGTATGACAGGTGGGGGGGTGGGGGGGGGGGTGGGGGGGGCTG
>BDRX01000268.1:0-11509 GCA_003203535.1 Raphidocelis subcapitata | reverse complement strand
GATGACACATGCTTCAAGATGCCTTGCTGTCCAGGCATGTATGCAAACAATTCATCCATGTCGGCCTTCTTGAGCACGTAGAATTTGAGGTCCAACCCAGGAAAACGCAAAGCCCGCATTGCACAGAAGTGGGCTAGTGAGTCATTCAGTCCCTCACTGCCCTCGTCCACTGTGAGGATAATAACCTCCAGCTCCGTGCCCGCACGCGCTGCCTCTAGCGATGCCAGGAAACCAGGCAGCCGCTCATGAAAGCCGCTGTCCATGGTGGTCAGCACAGTGCGCTGCCCGGGCAGCAGTGGCCCTGCACATTGGTGAGCGGGGGTTTTCATGAGCTGGGCTTGATGCAGCTGCACACAGCTATGCCCAGACGCCATCAAGTGCAATGGATGCAATGGAGTATGCTCCCACACACCTGGGGGTTTGCCACTGCACGACAAGACCCGCGCTTGGTAATTCTCGTGCTGCAGATCCAGGGTGTCCAGTGGTTTGGTGCACACGGCTCTTCGGCTGACAATCTTGTCCACCAGAACCTTGCCCGTGCCTGTCAGCTGCGGAAGCCTGCGCACATGGCGGGGAGGGTTGTTCAGCTGGGATGCGCGCGCCTGCCTGGTGGAGAAGGACTACGGTAGTCAAGAAACGAGACACACCTGTAGGCAGCCGACGACCACGTGCCAACCTCTCCCGCCGCTTGCGCAAGCACCATCAGCAGCAACGCGGTGGAAGCAAGGCCAGCAACATTGCGGAGACCCATGGCTTGAAACGCGAGAGTTAATGGTTGGGGGGCGAAGCGGACGCCAGAGTTTCACCGAGTTTGAACCGCCGCAATATGATTATATTGAAAATGGATGTGAATGTGACTTCGGGGTTGAGGTGAATGATTTCAATCCACGTCCGACCCTCGCTCAGCAATTTCAATTCCCGGTCAAGGGGCGCGATACGCGAAAGCGCCGGGTGAAATTTGAGAATTTCGTCGAAAACTGCTCATGGGGTCAAGTGGGAGTGGGCGCTCACCGGCGGCGAGTCGCCGCCCGCCGGCTGTGCTCCCTGCCGCCCCGCGTTGTGCAGCAGCGCGCCGGGTTGGGCATTAGCAGTCTGAAAATAACAGTATGCCGCATGCAGCATGGTTTGATGTAGGAGGCGTGGCAGCACAGCAGCGCGTGCAGGTGTACTGCCGCCCGTCAGCAACAGCGCACAGTGGCGCAACAGTCTTGCTGAGGGCGCCGTTGAGCTAATTTCCCTCCACGGCGCTCTCAGGGTTCAGCAGATCAGTACACAGGTACTGCAGCTGTTACACTAAATGGCCATTCATTAAGAGCGGCGCGAAAGAATGGCATGGTGGGCTAACATGGCAATGGCGGCGCGGCATTGAGGTTTACTTTACATAACGCAATAATGACGGAGCCCCGTTCTGGTCTCTACTCTGCTTTGTGTCCTGCTGAATGAGGGGCACAGCCTCTGCTGATTTGACCACCCTTTTTGTAGTCTGCCCCCAGAACTTGTCATGTTGGTACCAAGCTATCCCGCAGAAAGCCACCAGGTAGCCGCACCACTGCTGCGTTGACACGGGGGTTTTCGCCATGGCCGCGACGACGCAGACCCAGTCCTTCAGGGGTCCCGAGATGCTAACAGTCAGCGCACTGGTGGTGCTGATCAGGGTGAAGCCCACGAGGTTGAGGCCCATCGCGGCCGCGCTGCTGATGGCCAGCCACGCCTAGGGGATCGGGGCGCCCTGCAAAAGCAGCCTGGGCAGCCCAATCGTAGCCACCGGCAGCCAAAACGCCAGCACCGCCGCCGGCGCGATGTAGAAGAGGCTCGCAACCGGCGACAGCTTGACATGGCTTTGTTGCATGACAAGCTGCAGCAGGATGATCCTGAGTGCGTTGCCCAGAATGGCCCCCACCTGCAGGCTCACTCCGAAAAGGTTGGCATTGGCATCTCCGTAGGATGCGATCAGCACGCCGCCACCCACCACTGTAACTTTGAAAAGGGCCATGTGGCAGTAGCGCTCAACACCCAGCGCCATGCCTATGCAGGACGTGGTGGCGGCGCCAGAAGCAAATAGGTGGCGAGCAAGCAGCAGAAAAAGCGCTGCAATGCACAGCACGCATGCGCCAATGCCGCCAGTGCGGCACGCCGCTCGCAGCGCCAGCACTCAGCGCACCTCGAGCATCTGGATGCTTGGCACGGGCAGGTACATGAATGCCGAGTTTGACAGGAACAAGACGAGAGCAAACAGGCACGCGATGCCCATCAGCTTTGCCGTAAACTGCCAGCCCATCTCCTTGAGCGATGGTACAGCACCATGGGACGTGAATCGTACAAGGAGGGCTGTTGACTGGGATGAAGCAGCCGTGTGCAGCACCGCCGGCGTGCATGGGTAACTGAAGTTCAGAGAGGGCATACCTATTCATATGAACGCACATTGTGCTAATGGCGATCCAGAGCAGGATGCAGTAGACGAACAAGCGGGTGGGGCGTGCTTCTGCCATGAGCTTCTGCCAGCGTCGGCGCAGACGAGCGTGTGTCAGGCGGACGCAGCCATGCAGCTTGCTCGGCTCTATATTCTTTGGGATGAAGGAATGCTTGTGACGTCAGGCGGGCGACGCCACTAAGCCGAGGGCAATAAATAGCTCGTGCGAAAAAAGGCACTACTTGTGCTCGGCCAGTCGATTTTTAGCAGGCATTTCGAAGCCGCCTCGGACCGTGGGGGGGCGTTTTTGTTCCTGCTGCCTCTAGGGTTTCTGCACGGACTCTAGTCATGTGTTAGTTCTCGTGCTGGCCGTGGCGAAAAACAGCAGGAGGCACGCGCAGAAGACACACCGCAAAAGAGGCAGCGATCTGCCAGCCTTAGCTAAGGACGCCGACATCTCGCCAACCACGCATTGATTGTCCTGGACCAATGGATTGAAATTGGATTGGGAATTCAGCTGGCTCGGACACAGGCCGGCAAACTGTTCGCGGCAAAAAGTGCTCAATTCTGCGGGGCGCGCTGGCAGCCAAAACGTTCGCAAAATTTGTTTCCCGTAGCAGCGGACCGTAATACATGGTCGAGGCGCCTGGGTTGCGCCCGCTCTGCAGTTGGCAGCCCGTTTCCAGCACTGTGCGCCGGCTGAAACGATCACTTGAGGCACGGCGGAGCCTGAACTGCGCCAGAAAGGGGAGTGTGCAGCTTGCAGCGCGCGCGCGCTCGGCGCAGTGCACACTGCAATGCAATATGCAACACAAGATATTTTGCACTTGAACAAAGCACAGGGTTTGGCGCCCTGCGGCAAGCGGGCGGGGGCGTTCAGGGGGTGCAGTTCATTGCGTGATGCGGTTGTGCCGGGCTGTGGCCGGACCATTGGCCCAGCAGAGTGCATCTCACGCGCGCTGCGCTCGCGCTGCACTCGGAGTTGGGGGCATAAGCGGGGCACTTAATGATGAGCCATCATTAAGGCATACGGTTGGGCGGGCCCACGGACGGTTCCCAGTCGGATTTCTTTTGCAGTCTTTCGGCAGCGTCCGGCCGAGCAGAACCGCCTGGAGGCGCCCCCGTGCGCAAACCCGGCCTGTCGTGCGCCTCAACGTCCAGGGGGGTTAGTAACCCTGTGTGCGTTAAACCTGAGGTGCTTGGCCCAACCGTGGAATGAACATACACTGATTGTCCATGCCTGGTATGGCGGGCTCTGCCAAAACGCATGAGCAAAGGATAGGTTAGGATAGGATTTACATTCCCCGCGCATAGCCGCGGTTGGAGCTCAACTGGAGCAAAGCACCGATGCCGTTGTACAGCTCGCACGCCATAATCCTGGCAGTTTGGGGTATGCTGGCGGTGCCGTCAGCTTTGAACAACAAAACTGCGTGCCTTTTGTTACATTTGCAGCTGCGGCGGCGGTGCGCCAGTCATTCCGTTTGCGGGCGCTGGGGAGTGTCAGAGAGGGTACACTCGAACGTGATCAGGGCAGACCCGTGAGGGAGGGAAAGCGCGGCTTAAGCAGCGCCCACATGCGCGCTGCCAGCCGGTCCGCGTCCAGGTGCACATTTGCCACGCTGGCGATTGCGGCACGCGCGGGCCCAACCTCCTCTTGGGCTTCTGTCACGACCTCCCCAGTGACAAGTTCCGGCAAGGTAGTGATCTCGGCGGAAACGAAGCCCGCACTGCGCGCTGCCTGTTTCGGCTGGATGGCAGGGGGCGCGTAGACGATGCCGGGCGCAGGGGTGAACCAGGCGACCTTCTGTTGTGCCGTGCCGTACAGGCAAAGGTAAAGGTCGGTTTGCGCGGCCCAGAGCACGCTCTCACGCATTGTGTTGCCGACCATGTCTATAATGTGCGCGCCGGGCGGCACACCCAGCGCCAGCAGTACGCGCGCACATCGCCACTCAACCCTTTTAGTGGTGCCCATATGTCCGTACAGCGAGGAGTCATGCATCTCGCTCAGCACATGCTGGCGTAACCCGGCTGCTGATGAAGGCACCACCACCTTGCAAGAGCCACAAACAAAAGCCAGCACCCTGCTAGAAAACACCCATCCTGCGCGTAGGCCACACGAATGGGGCTTGCACCAGCTCCGTCCTTGATGTGGTGCCGCGCACACGCCTGGCACGGGGTTCTTCGGGCTCCTCGCCCGGGAGACTTTCCTTGAAACGATTGACACCGGCCTGCGTGCGGCGGGGACGCTCCGCCGACCCAGCCGTTGGCGCAGCCGCGGCGTCACCGTCGGCCGCTGCGCCCGCGCGCGCGGCGCGCGTGAGGGCAGACAGCACAGGGAATTCGACCACAACGGGCCGACGGCTGAAAGGATCAGCAGCATTTCTTCAGCCCTCAATGTACTGTAACCGGAACTTGAAACACGCGAGCAGCTCCTGCCAACGCGCCTGCCGCTGCGACAGCACAGGCTGTCTGGGAAAACGTGTTGTTCGGCGCGGGCCACACGGCCACCGCTGCCGCCTTTTTGGATGGGATCCTCAGGCGTGAGTGCAAGCGCGCCTTGCGCAGCCGCTGAAGCACCAACTTGAGGTGTTCCAAATGCGACTCTGGGCTGAACATCAGCAAATCATCCAAGCACACACTTGTCCATAAGGCTAAACACATTGGTCATCATTTGTTGGCAACACACGCCACAGGCCGGTAGTGGTGCGGAATGCCGTTTGGGCACATCCTCCACCCTTCTTCAGGCAAACATGACCGGAGCACCAAGAGGGGATGAGTTGGGCTCTTTATAACCCTTTTGCAACAGATCCTTGATCTGCTGGTCCACAGGTAACAGCAAGGTCCACAGTTGCTGCAGGTGGATTTTCCCCCTCATCTGACAAACCCCTCATCTGTGCCCTCCGGCGGGTCCGATGACGCCCCCGATGCAGCAGGAGCTGCCGGCGCCCCATACTGCGGGCAGCGCTCAGTCGTCGCACACGCGGGGGCGCTCCCAGCCCAGTCCCGCTTTGCAGACAGCACCCCTCGGGTCCTTTTATACAAGTGACAGTTGTTGCAGACCGGCCGCCACTGCCAATTGAAAGCTGCTGTGCAACTCAAACGCCCAACCAATCCCTCCCAAGTTACAAGGCCCTGCCAAGGCAGGTGCCTGCCGCCGCCGAGACCCCTGGCCACCGTGATGGAATGGAGGGCTGCTCTGGTGCGCATATGCCCCCGACTGCGCTGCGCTGCGGCCTGACAGTTCCAGTGTCCAGCTGTTGCAGCGGCAGCTCCGAGCTGCCTAGGAAACCAGTCTGGAAAACACCAGCTCCCTGGGGAACACAGCACCGACCCCCGCTGCAACCTCATCAAGCAAACCGCGCTCCCCCCAAACACCCACCCCCTTCCAGGTTACATGCTACTGGACGAGCGCCTGACGCCGATCCCTGCGCGCTGTGGCAACGCAGCAGCGCGTCCAGCTGGAGCAGCGGCAGACCTAAACCCTAAGCTGGAGGCGTAGCTCGGGGGGACGTTTTGGCCAGCGTCACCCGTGCAAGCTCAGACGTCCCAAACGTTTGATGGTGCCATGTGGTGCCGTGAAAGCATTTTATGAGCGCGCGCTCGAACCGGACGCCATGTCGCCTTGTTGCGTCCAGCTGGCCTGCGGCCGATCACGAACCGCCCGGGGGCCACCTAGTGCGCAAACCCGGCCTGGTGGGTGCAACGCCGGGGTTCTTACCCCTGAAAGGGGTCCTGCGGGACACGCTAGCGGCACCTATTGCGGCATCACAGTGTGCCTAAATGCCGCAGTGATTGACGAGCTGAGCCCGGCGCGAGGAACCCCTCGGCCGCTCTCTGGCTCACTGAGCCGAGCTCCCGAAGCTCTGTAATACTTGTAAGTCCACGGGCACACCCGCTGGGTCTGGGCGGCACGCACAAACTCGGTTTTCGCGCGGTTTCTCCGACGCCCCACTAGAGGAGCGCACGGGATGTGTCGACAGTCAATCTAGGCGAGTCTGCGCCCCAATGTGCCTTATTACTACGAGCAAGGCCGGGCCTCGTCAAGGCCGGACGGCCGCAAACAGCAACCCGCTCGGGTGTTGCGTCATGATACGGTAGCATGGACTAAATAGACTGGAAGGGCCAGAGCCCGCATGGACTGTTTTGGCAGGCCCCTTGAAGCGTGGCGGGACGACCCTGCACCCGGCTTGAAGCCCTCATCAGAATTAAACCAAGTCGCCGTTTACGGGCTTTTACGGGCGAGTCTTTTTAATAACACACAAACGCTGTTGTTTACTACGGTGCTAAGCCCCGCCGAGAAATTGGGGCTTTCGTTCGGAGAAATTTGCTAGTCGGGTCGCAGCTGCATTTGAGGTCGAAATGAACGCCTTCCGCACCCTCGCCGCTGTGCTGGCATGTGTGGGCTCATGCCAGCTGCTTGCGGTGGCTGGCGCCGAGCGCGTGGTCAGCGCCGTTGCAAAACCGTGCAGGCCTGCGAATGACGCAGCTGCCCGGGCTCAGCCAGACAACGTTTACTTTGGTGCCGGTGAATACATGGATGTGGAGTCGAGGGCGATAAGGGCGTTGTCCTTCCTGCATGACGCCGGCGCGTTTCAGGCATGCGTTCCCGGGGCCAAGCCGTGCGCTGTGGTGGACATTGGCGCGGGTCAGGAGAGCCCTCGTAAGGTGATAAAACGCATGGGCCTGAACGTGAAGTACCTTCCCGTGGATTACAAGGCCAGGTCGGAAGAGACCATCGTTTGCAACCTCAACAACATCGAGTTCCCCCACGCACAGCTTGAGAACTACAACGTGGTCGCGTTCCTGGCGCTGGGGTCTTTGGAGTACGTCATCCACAGATGGGCCCTCGTGGCTTCGCTGGCCATGTACCCCAACGCGGTGAGAGGGCCGCACGTGCGCGCTAATGCCCCTGCACACACACGCACAAGCATTTGCAATCGCCCCCCCCCCCCTGCAACATGCCATGTCTCCCCTCGCAAACCCTCACAGGTGACTATCATCCATTACCAGTTTGGCAAAGGTCGTTCCGCCAAAGACTTTGCCTGGGTCAGTCCCCTGTTGCCGGAACACTTTTCCGTGCTGGTCGCCCCGTTCAACGGCGCCTTCTACCCGGATGCTCT
The DNA here is from genome assembly GCA_003203535.1 of Raphidocelis subcapitata. NCBI lineage: Eukaryota > Viridiplantae > Chlorophyta > Chlorophyceae > Sphaeropleales > Selenastraceae > Raphidocelis > Raphidocelis subcapitata. The sequence goes on along the minus strand of BDRX01000268.1, from coordinate 3,979 downwards.
TGCGGAGTTGCACGTTTCGAAGAACTTACCAAGCTATGGCGCTATCGTTTTCAACAACACCATTGCTAGGTTGCACCCCACCCTTTTCAACCGCGGCCACGCGTACATTGTGTGCAGAGAAAGCTGCAACGGGACGGATGTGCCCTGCTCTGTCTGCAATGCTCAGGAAATGCTCGAGACAGAAGCTGTAGTTGACACCAATCACGCCAAAACCGTGATTGAGGCATTCATAAATGACTGCCGCGACAGGTGCAGCACGGAAAATGCACACTGCCTCGAATGTCTGTCCCAGCGCGTGTGTGATCGGCCAGACAGTTCCGAAGCCCCGGCCCCTGCCTCTGCCACGTTGTACTTTGCAATACTGGTGGCCGGCTTTGTGCTGATGATTGGTGTTCGCCTGGCCAGGAGCTTTGGAAGTCACAGCAAGTAATGCAAGATGCATCTAGCGTTGTGCACGGCCGAGCATGCTGTGGCCCCGGCTACTACCCAGGTTTGCGTGCCATGGATGTGCAGGTAGTGGGATGCCCACTATCCACCTATGTCGGCCTGTTTGGAGGGCACCTGCGTGGCACTGGGCCCCCTGCCACCACCTGTGCGCCCACGTGCCGCTCGACGGTCCGACCCACCGCCGAAAACAAACAGAACGCATTTTGCAACTTGGAGGTAACACAGCTGTCCCGGTCCGCTTCCACAGCCGCCAGGGGGGTGCAGTGGGGGACAACACAGGACTCCACAAAAGCGGGGATGGACTTTACAGCGCTGTGTTGGCTGTGTTGTTGGCTGTGTTGGCTTGCAACCTGCGTTTTGTCATCTATCCTAGTTGGCCACGCAAGGGTTTCGCCATCTCAAACCTGTGCTAAGTCAGGTCTGGCGGGCTTTTACGAGTGCTGTGCGTGTGTTGGGGAGAGGGGGTGCCTGGGACAATCGACGCCCGGCCTAGTCAGCAGGTGTGCAGGTGGCGCGGGTGTGCAGGTGGCGCGCCCGCAGTTGAAAGCGCGCACGTCGCGCCGCGCCTGCCCTCCCCACCTGCTGGGAGGGGACTTGGTGCAAACGGCGGATCAAGCAAGTGAGCGTGAGTGCAGGCAGCAGGTAAGCGGGGCGTGCCGCGGCAAATGATTCCTGCGTAGTGCGCCGCCCACCCAAATTCAAGACCTGCGCCGAGGATAATGCGGCGGAGTGCACAGCGCACCTGGTGGCGACGGGTCTAGTCTGGGGTTTAGCGTACCATCACTTCAAGTGCGCCGCACCCAGGGCTGGTGCTCTCATTGCCGTGCTGCAGTGTGTTGTGGTCATTTTACAGGCCACCCGGCGCGGCGGCGGCGGCCGCGGCCGCGGGCGCGTGCGCACGAAGCGGCCACTCTTCAGTGTAAGGGGGGGGCACCCAGCGGGCAAGGAAAAGCCGTAACTTCAGCATATGTAGCGTGCGTGTCTCGACGCCCCACGCTGCTGCTGCAGCCGACGCCGCGCCGCGCACGGTTGCGGGGCCCACACGTGGCGGGGTGCTGCTCCTCACACACACACAAATGCCGGGGGATGCAATGGAGAGGTACCATCTATGCGTGTTACGGTACAATATCGGCTGCGGTGGTAGGCCTGAAGAGGGTGATGCCCTCCGTTGGTCATGGCGTGCGGGCGTGTGCGGCAGCTAGCCAGCAGCGACCCGCAGCACTGCTGCCATCTGATCCGCGAGCACGCTGCCATGGCCATGGGCAAGGTAGGATGCCAACATTTCTAGAAGCTCTTGCCACACCGCATTTGCAAAAGGCGGTACCATGTCTGCGGGGCGGCGGTGAAGCCTGGGCGGGGCGGCAAAGCCGGCACTGCGGCAGTGGGCGGCGGACTGGGAGCGCTACAGTACGGTACTCGCGCGGGGCTGCGCATTTCTCAACCTAACCCCGTGTCGTGCTGAGCCAGCCCCACACTACCCAGTGCACTTGAGCATTGAAGCGCTCAGGAGGGCGCATCATAGGGACAATGTGTGGGATCCAACTGAGGGGGCTCACGGGCCGTGACATGCCCGCATGGGTGCAGCAGCCGCAGCCCTTTCTGCTGCTTTGGCGCGCGTGGCCGTGACGACCCCACCATCCCTTTGGCAACCTGTAGGCGGCAAACTCCCACTCCTCGAGGTAGCCATCACATTTACCAGGCCACGTTTTGAAAACACAGTCACAGAAACTCTGTGATATGCGAAATCACCGTGTTATGTACCCCCATTACATCGTTGGCTCCCGCGAATCAACGAAACGACCATCATGGCCACCACTGAGGCAAGTGGCCACCCGCCACGCCCGTGCAAAAGTCGGTGCTACAGACACCCCGGAGCTACATTCCGCCTCCCCCCGCGCCAAAGCGCAGGACTACACGCCCAACAGCGTGCTCATTACCGGGGGATGCGGCTTCATCGCGAGCCATGTCGTCCTTCAGCTCTGCAAAAAGTACCCCCAGCTGAAGGTAAGTGCAAGGGTAGGGATCAGGGGCTGGAGAGCAGAGCGTGGCGCACGAGTCGCCTTCACAACTGGGGAGCGGCGGGGCACTGGAGGTGTCAGGAGACACGTCAACTTGAGGCGGGGCTGCGGGGCCCGGCGGCGGTGTGCTGCCTCCCGAAGCCGACAAACCCGCTGATCACTCCGCCCCTCGCGCCCAGGTCGTGGTGCTCGATAAGATGGACTACTGCGCTTCGGTGCGCAACATCCAGGAGGCCCTTGCGCTCGGAAACTGCAAGGTGCGCGGCTGCGCAGGGCACAGCGCCTGCGCGTCGAGTGGCGTAGTCGTGCGGCACCCTTTTGCCTTGTTGGCCACAGACCTGGCGTAAACCGCAAAAAATGTATCTCCGACTTAAGAGCTCTCTGACGCTCGCATTGGCCACCCGGGTGCGTCCTATAACACGATCAAATGATAGCGAGTTGAGAGCAGCGGGCGGTGGGCGGCAGACGGCGGTGGGCGGCAGACGGCGAGCAGTGCCGCGGCGCAGCGGTTCGCGCAGGGTTGCAGGGGTGTCGGCACCTACTGGCTTGCACACAGGCTTTGGCCATATGGCTATAACGCGCCACAGCATGCCGCCGTGCCAAACATGCGCCGTTGCTTGGCACTACAGTAGCTTTTCTTAGGGTTGCTTTCCCTTACTAGGAAAGCTATGGCAGGTACAATCCTGCCAGGCGCTCACACTGTGCCCGCCCATAATAAAAAGTGCATGCCCTGCATTTCTTCCTATGCGGCCCATCCCACCCCGCTCCTCCCCCCCACCCCACCCCTCCAACACAGTTCGTCAAAGGCGACATCCAGTCCATGGATCTGCTCACTTTTGTTTTGGCTGCCGAAAAGATCGACACTGTCATGCACTTTGCCGCGCAGGTGCGCGCGGGGCGTGGCTTGCCCCCTGGCGCTGGCGCTCGCGCCTGGCCCGCCGCCTGCGCCTGGCCCTCACGTGCCGCTGCCCCTCCCTGCCCACCACTCCACACAGACCCACGTCGACAACAGCTTCGGCAACAGCCTGGCGTTCACCATGAACAACACCTACGGCACGCACGTGCTGCTCGAGGCGGCGCGCAAGGCCGGCAGCATCCGCCGCTTCATCAACGTCTCCACCGACGAGGTGTGCGCCCAAGGGCACCAACGCCTTTGGGCTGTGCTGCGCCGGAGTCCATGCTTGCTGCCCACTGCGACTAGCGCATACGGGCGTCGCCCATGTGCAGCCATCCCCCACCTTTTCCCATCAACTGCCTCCTCACCCCCCCCCCCACCTGCAGGTGTACGGCGAGACCAGCCTGGGCAAGGACGAGGGCCTGCAGGAGCACGCCATGCTGGACCCCACCAACCCCTACTCCGCCGCCAAGGCCGGCGCTGAGATGATGTGCAAGGCCTACATGACCTCCTACAAGATGCCCATCATCATCACCCGCGGCAACAACGTGTACGGCCCCCACCAGTTCCCCGAGAAGCTCATCCCCAAGTTCATCATCCGCGCCTCCCGCGGCAGCGA
>BDRX01000265.1:0-12021 GCA_003203535.1 Raphidocelis subcapitata | reverse complement strand
CGGGGGCGGGGAGAGGGTCACAAGGTTCCCGCATTTACAGGGGCGCTGCGGGGGCCGATGCATTTACAGGGCCGGCGGCGGGGGCCGGGGCCGCGGGCGGCGCGGGGGTCCCGGAAAGTGGGCATGATCAGGAGGGGAACTTGGCCCGTAATCAAATCGAATTGAATCATCCTAGAGTGAGTCATCTCAAAAGTAAATCAAGGCTGGGTCCCTCGGCCATTGCGGGCGCGGCATCAGAAATACAGGCATAATGTGTCGGCAGTGTGTCCGTTTAGGGCACGGCACGGAGCGCCAGGAATCAGGCTTTGGCAGGCGTGCATGTGAAGCACATTGTCGCATGCGGCTGCGTGTCTCGGCAGCTCGCAGTGCGCAAAAGGGGGGGGTTAGGGCAGCAGGGGATGTCGCGGAAAGAGGGGCGCGGACACGCACGAGTCGGAACACTCGCGGCACGCCCGCTGCTCGCTACTCACGCGGCGCGCCTGCCCGCGGCGCGCGCGGTGAGGTAGCGGGAGAGCGTGAGGAAGGCCACGTCGCAGGCCAGGAACGCCGCGTGCGCCGCCGTCAGCCACCCGCCGCTGACGGCGCGGAGCGGCGCGTCGAGCGCGCCCGCCGCAATCAGGCCCCAGGCCGCGCCCGCCGCGGCGCGGACGGCGCCCCCGCCGGGCGCGCCCCGCGGCGTGGGCAGCACCTCGTTCACGAACAGCACGGCGGCGGCGGCGAGCGTGGTGGCGGCGTAGACGGCCTCGTTCAGAAAGGCGCGCGCGCCGGGGAACAGCAGGTTGCCCGCCAGCGCGGCGCCGCAGACGGGGGCCCACAGCCACGCGGGCGCGGCGCGCGCCGCGCGCGCGGCCCAGCGCGGCGGCTTGGGCGCGCCCGCGACGGACGCGAGCAGCAGGCAGAGGGAGGAGCACCCCGTGAACGCCACGTCCAGCGCGGCGGCGGCGCGGCCCGCCATTTGCAGATTGTCAGTGGCTGGCCCGCTTGCGCTTTGAGAAGGGGGCAGCGGCAGCAGGCAGTGCGTGAAGATGGCGGCGGCGTTCATCAGGCCGAAGTAAAGGAAGGCCGCCGCCCACGCGCCCGCCACCGCGGCGGGCGCGCCGCCGCCGCCGCCGCCGCCGCCGCCGGCCCTGCGCCCGCGCCCGCCGCGCCGCGGCCGGCGCGGCGCGTGCGCGAGGAAGCCGGCCAAGCCGACCGCCGCGCCGAGCGCCGCGAGCGGCAGCAGCAGGGGGTTGCGCAGCGTCAGCGGGCCGCCCCGCGCGAGCAGCGGGCCCGGCGCCAGCCGCAGCGTCCGCTCCTCGCCGGGGGCGATGACCGCGGCGATGAGCCCCGGCGCGACCGCCTCCCACAGCTCCACGGAGCTGGGGAAGAACACCCGCAGCGTCTCCAGCGAGCCCATGCTTGCTTGCTGCTGCTGCACCTGCGGGCCGGGGCAGCGCCGCGGGCCGCGTTTTTTACGAACGCAGCGCGTCAGGCGAGGAGCGCCGCCGCCAACGCCGCCGCCACGCCGAGCCGCTTCCTCCGCCCACGAACGGCCTCCCTGATTCGTGCGAGCGAAGCACGTGCAATTGAGAGCGCCCCGCACCTGCCTGGAGCGCGCCGGGCGGGCTGGGAGGGCACAAGACCAGGCTGTGCCGGGCAGCGGCTTATTATTAGCTTCTGTGACGATCAGTTCCTGGCCCCGGCGATACGAAAATTGAACTGGATTGGAAACTGGATTGAGAGCCGGCCTCGGCGCGCTCATCAAGGCCTCGCGCAACCAGCCGGATCGGCGACGGCCTTCCGCGCCCATTTCACGCGCTGAACGGGCGCATGGACTCATGTAGTTAGGAGCTCCGAGGCGCCTGGCGGGGAGGACCGGCCGCGGTGAGCGGGGAAGGGCTCCACAGTTGGTCTCTGCCTCCAGCGGGTGCTTTGGCCCTGCTGTGCCACGCGGGAGCGTTCAGCAGCCGGACGTAAAACCGATCAAAGCGGCGCGGGGAGCTGCGGCGCAGGGCGGGCGCGGGGCCGGCTGCATTCGCGCGCGCGGACGCGCACGTGCGCGCACACCCGCTGCCGCTGCCGCTGCCGCTGCCGCTGCCGCTGCCGCCGCCCGGCCCTCGGGGCTGCCCCTGGCTGTGGGCAGCGGCTGCGCACCGGCTGTCTCCCTGCCCCGGGGTGCGCGATCGCTGTGCGGGCGCGCTTCACGGACTCCCCCGCACGCGCCCCTCGGTGCGCCCGCAGATGCTGCCCGTCGCGCCCGTGCCGCTGGGGGTGCGCGAGGCGGAGCCCAGCGGCGCGGTCGTGATCGGCGGCCACGTCCGGCCGGTGGAGGAGCTCAAGACGGCGATGCTGCGGGTGCGCTGCGCGCCGAAGAAAGCCCGCGCGCCTGGCTCAGGCGGGCACGCGCACCGCCCGGGTCAACAGCCGCGCCCCGATGCTCGAGCCGCCCCCCCCCCCCCCCCCCCCCCCCGCACGCCGACGCCCCGCCACGCGCGCCGCAATCATTCGCGCCCGCAGGGCAACAAGCTGCGCAAGTATGGTCGGCGCGGCAGGCCCAAGGACCACGTGTTCCGGCTGTCCCAGGACCTGCAGGAGCTCCAGTGGGACAGCAGCAACGTGGGGGGGGGAGGGGGAAAGGAGGGGAGGGGGGCCTTGGGCCTCGCGGGTGCTGGGCTGCGTGGCGGGAGGGATGGGGGGGGTAGTGGCAGCAGCAGCGGCAGCGGCGGCGGCGGCGGCTGGGCGGCAAGCGCCCGAGCAACGGCAGTCCACTGGCTTTGCGTCGCAGCCTGTGGCGCGTGCCCCTCATCCCCCCACCCCCTCACCCCTACAACCCCCCCCTCCCGCCCGCCCCCCCAGAGCAAGCTGCGCGCCATCCGGCTGGCTGACGTGTTGCGCGTGCAGCAGGGCCAGCTGACGCCCGTGTTTGCGCGCTACCCGCTGCCCGAGTACGACGCCCTCTCCCTCAGCGTGATATACCGGGAGGGGGGGCGCGGGCGCGAGCGCTCCCTTGACCTGGTGTGCCGCAACGCCGCAGACTGGGACGTCTGGTTCTGGGGGCTGCGGCTGTACGCAGACTGGGCGCAGGGCTGCGCGCCGCCGGCGCTGCAGCCGGCGGCGGCGGAGGCGGGGGCGGCGGACGCGCGCGCGCGGCTGGCGGTGAGCGGCGTTTGGGCGGGGAAGAAGGCTGCGCTGGGCTGGGCTGGGCTGGGGCAAGCTTTGGCTGCTGCGCTCCAAGCAGTTGACTGCTGCACAGTCCGGTCTGCCCCCAAACTTAAGGCATCAAACCCTCAACCCCCCAGCAGGCGGAGGACGCCAAGCTGTCAGACCTAAAGGCGCTGGCCACTGGCAGCTCCCTGCCAGCGCCGCTGGCGCCAACGCCGTCGATGAAAAGCTCTGGCGGCTCGCTGGCGGCGACGGCGTCGGGCCAGCTCGCGACGCCGCAGGCCGTCGTCCCTGGGCGGTGCGCGCGATGCGGGGCGCATTGGCGCGTGCGGCCGTATGCGCCAATACACGCCAGGCCTTGCTTTGGCACGCCGAAAGCGGCAAATGCCCTGCGCTTGCCTTGCACCCAACCTCCTGGCTTCCCGCCCGCGCGTGTTCGCAGCGTGTCGGGCGTGCTGGGCTTCCCCGCGCGCCGCGAGATCGGTGACTGCTACATCTGGGGCGTGTGGGCGGGCGGCGGCGGCCCGGACGACCTGCGCGGCAGCGGCGAGGCGCTGGCACGGTCTGCGTCGAGCAGCGCCCACCCCGTGCTGCTGCAGCACACCCACACCCTCGACGTGGTCCAGGTGGGGGGGGCTGAGGGGGGGGGATGCTCACATCAGAGGCAAGGCGCTCCCGCTGCGCTCCCGCTGCGCTTTCACCCCCAGGGTGCGCAGGCAGTTCGAGTAGGGGGGATTAAGCGCCGGCCGCCACGCGCTGTCCGTCGCCGGGGCACTGACCCGCCACCGCTGCGCCCCGCCTGCCAGGTCGCAGCTGGGGGCGCGCCCGGCGCGCAGCACGCGGCGCTGCTGACGCGCGGCGGCGAGGTCTACACCTGGGGCAGCGGCGCGGGTGGCAAGCTGGGGCACGGCACAGCCAGCAGCGTCGCGGCACCGCAGCAGGTGGGCTGTCCGGAGGGAAGGGCCGGGGCCGAGCCCGCAGCGCGTCCCGCCACCTGCGGCGCGGGCCCGCTGTGCCCCCAGAACCCAGCCGGCCCAAGCCAGCCGCGCTGCAGCCCCGCCCCGCCAACGCCCGCCCGCTCAACCCCCCGGCCAACCCGCCGCGCAGGTCGTGCGGCTGTTTGGCAAGGGCGCCGCCGCGGTCGCGTGCGGCCACACCTACACCGCCGCGGTGCTGCGGGACGGCTCCCTGTACACCTGGGGCACCGGCCTCGGCGGCCAGCTGGGGCTCGGCGACGCGGCGCCGCCGATGCAGGTGCTGCCGGCGCGCGTGCCGGTGGGCCGCCTCCCCAGCGCGTCGGTGCGCGTCGAGCTGCTCGCCTGCGGGCCCTACCACCTCGCCGCCGTCAGCCGCGAGGGCGTGCTGTACACCTGGGGCGACGGCATGTTTGGCAAGCTGGGGCACGGCAGCCAGGACAGCGCCGCCGCGCCGCGCGTCGTCGAGGCGCTGCGCGGCAGCTGGGTCGTGGGCGTCGCGTGCGGCTGGTGGCACACCGCGGCGGTGGCGGTGCCGCGGGAGGACGTCGCGCGCCGCCGGACCGCCAGCCTCAGCGGCGGCGCGGGCGGCGCGTCGGACAGCGACGACGGCGGCGCCGCCGCTGCGCCGTTCGGGTCGCCGCCGCGCCCCACGTCGCCGCCCGCGTGGCCGCCGCCCGCGCCGTCGCGGCCGAGCAGCGCCTGCTCCGCCGGCGGCTGGTTTGGCGGCCGTGCCAGCAGCATCGGCGGCTCCCTTTACACCTGGGGCGGCGACTTCACCTGGCAGCTGCACGGCAAGCGGGACCACCACCAGGGGTGCCTGGGGCACGGCGATCTGGAGGGGCGGCTGCTGCCGACAGAGGTCCTGGGGGAGGACGACGTGAGGCAGGTGCGGAGGAGAGTTGGGTGCCGGCGCTGGGGTTGGGGCGGGGCGCGGCTGCCCGGTGATGAGCCCGCAGCGATGCGGCACGCTGTGCTGTCAATTCGTGCCTGCCGGACTGCCAGACTGCCTGCCAGACTGCCGGACTGCCTGGCACGCGCTGCCGCCGCCCGAGACCGCCGCGCCCTCTCCCCCCCCCCACCCATTAAAAACCCCAACCCCAGGTCGCGTGCGGGCGCAACTTCACGGTCGCCCTCAACGGCATCGGCCAGGTGCTGCAGATGGGCTCCACGGGCGCCACCAACCACAGGGAGCACCAGGCCATGTGGGAGGGCGCCCGCATGCCGGTCATCGTCGGCGGCCCGCTGGCAGGTGCGCGGCGCGGCGGCGGCGAGGGCAGGCGCGGCCTGTCTGCAGCACACGCGTGGCGACCTGCATGGGGCGCGGCGCCCTGCGCCCTGCTCCCGCCTGCAGGCCTGATGAAGGGCCCCTGGCCCTGAGGCAGCGCCCGTTTCGCAGCGCAGCGCGCCTCCAAACTCCGCGGCGCACCTCTGATCACCTCTAACCCCCCCCCCCCCACCGTGTGCCCGCAGGCCTGCGCGCGGAGCTGCTGGCGGCGGGGGAGTCCCACGTCCTCGTGGCCTGCACGCTGCGCTCCCGCACCACCGGCGCCGCGGCGCCCCCGCTCTCGCCCTCCTCCGCCGCCTCGCCCGGCGACGCGCCGCCGCCGCCGCCGCCGCTGCCGCCCGTGCACGCGGGGTTCCGGCTGGTGGCGTGGGGCGCGAACGGCCACGGGCAGCTGGGCACGACGGCGCCGGACGACTTCAACTTCCCCCAATTCGTGGTGGGCATCAACGGCCGGCGCGTGCTGCACCTCGCGGCGGGCAGCGCCTTTAGCGTCGCGGTGTGCGAGCACGACCCGCGGGACGCGGCGGCGCGGTGGTCGAGGTGCGTGCGCGAGCGCGCGCGTGCGCGCGCGCGGGCCCCGAGCTTTGTGTGCCGTGGAGCGGGTTTTGAGCGGGCAGCAGACGCGGGGGCGCAAGGCCTGGCCACCTGAACGGCGCCCCCAGCCGCTGACCCGCTCTCCCACGCCGCCGCCGCCGCCGCCGCCCCCCACAGCGAGAGCGGGGATGACTTTGCCCGGACCTTTGGGACCGCCCGCCCCGGCGCCGGCCTGGCCGGCGGCCCCAGCAGCGGCCTGCCGCCCTCTGCGGCCGGCCGCGCGCAGCTCGCGGGCGGCGGCCAGCTGGCGGTGAGCGTCAGCAGCGCCAGCCTGAACCTGGGCGGCGGGGGTGGCAGCGGCCCGCCCTCGGCGCGCGGCGAGGGCGGCGCGGCCCTCTCTCGCCGCAGCGACCGCGGCGGCCGGACGGTGGAGTTTGCCGCATCGACGCGCTACGGCGAGCGCGGCGGCGGCCTGGGGGCGGGGCCGGCCAGCCGGCAAGCCAGCGAGCGCAGCCTTGGCGTCGCGCGCCGCAGCGATCGCGGCACGCTGCCGGCGGCCGGCAGCAGCTCCTCGCTGTCCCTCGCGCCCTCCTTCTCCCTGGGCCGCGCACCCAGCGAGCGCGGCGCCTCGCTCGCCGCGGCCGCCGCCGGCGAGCGCTGCGGCAGCGGCAGCGGCGCAGCCAGCCCGCGAGCGGGCGCGGCGGTGTCGGATCCCAGCCTGTTCAGCCTCAAGCTGCTGTCGTCGCTGTCGCGCCGCAGCCGCCTGGCGCATCCCTTCCGGAGCCTCCGAGGCGGCAGCGGCAGCGGCGGCGCAGCGGCACCCTCCGGTGTGCGGGGCAACGACGGCGCCAGCGCTGGCGCCGCGCAGCCCCCGCCGGGACGCTCGCTGCTGCAGATGGGCCCGCGCGCGTCCTACCGCCAGCTGACGGCGGCCGTGGGCAGCAGCGAGCCCGATCTGACGCGTGTGTCCGGCACCAGCAGCGCGGCCAGCGCCGGGCTCTCGACGCCCCTTGGCAGCTCCCAGCGCGGCGGCGGCGCCGCCGCCCGGTCGTCTGGCGGTGCGACGCCCACAGCGCTGGGAGACGGCGAGCAGCAGCGGCAGCGGCAGGGGGCGGGCGACTCTGCCAGCTACTGGCACGAGCGCGCAGTGCGGATGGAGGCGGCCCTGGAGCTCAAGCAGAGGGAGCTTGAAGCCCTCCGCGCGCAGCTGCAGGGCGCCGGCGCCAGCCCGGACGCGGGCCTGCATGCGGCACATTCGGCGAGCGGCGGCCAGCAGCAGCAGCAGCAACAGCAGCAGCAGCAGCAGGAGGTTGTGGTGGCTAACGTGGCGCCGGCCACGCAGCGCCCACGTCAGCCGGCGCTGCCCCAGCCTGGCACGCCCGCATCGAGCCCTCCGCCGGCTTCTGATGCTCTTGGCGACGCGCCCGACGAAGCGCAGCCGGCTTTGGGCCGCCTGCAGACACGGGCGGCTGGGTCAGTGCCGCCGCACTCCTTTGATGTGTTTGCGGGTACAGACCCGCTGGACAGCAGCCTGCCATCCAGCGCCTGCGCATCTCCCGAGTTCCGCGGGGTTCGTGCGGCGGCGGGAGCTGGAGCAGCGGCAGCGGCAGCAGGAGCAGCAGCCGAACTTGACAGCGGGGCGCCAAGCCAGCGGGACAACGCTGCGCCACCACCGGGCTGGACCGCGCGCGCAGGTGGCAGCGGGCCAAGCAGCAGTGGTGCGAGCAGCTCAGCCCACGGACAACTTTTGAGGGGTGTCTCGCTGATGCAGTGGGTGCCGGATGGCGCTGGCGCGGTGCCCACTTTGCAGCAGCAGCACCAGCAGCACCAGCAGCAGCAGCAGCAGCAGCAGGAGCGAGAGGAGGGGCAGCAGGGTGATGGTGGCGCCGAGGAGCAGCGCCTGCTGCTCAGTCGCCTGGGCAGCTCAGCGGGCAACAGCAGCTCCGCGCCGCCGCCGCACCGCGTCGTTGCGAGGCACCGCCGGGCTCTGTCTGTCGAAGCCGGTGCGCGGGCGGGCTGCAGCGGTACATAAAGCACGCCAACATGGGTGCCCCCCAAGCACCTCGGCAAGGCGCTTCAAAGACTTGCTTGGCTTCCGAGCCGGTGCAAGTGCCGTTTGCAACCAGAATCGCGCGGCTGTTTGCTCTCCCCTTGCGCCTCAGCTGGCTTCACCAGCGCCGTCACGACGCACGAGGTTGCCCCGGGCGTTTTTGTGTCGCTGCAGCGGCCGCAGGGCGGCGGGGCCAGCCTCGAGCTGCGGAGAGTGCGCTTCGCCAAGCAGGTGCGTGGGGCTGGGTGCTTGGGGCCGGGGTTTTGCTGCAGGGTGCGCGCGGGAGGAGAGTTTTGGCTGCCCCGTTATTACTGTTCATGGGAGTGGCCTGCTGGTCCTCACTGGCCCCACTGCATTCCCCTGCTCAAATCTGCACAGATGTTTTCAGCCGAGGAGGCTGAAGCGTGGTGGGCGCTAAATAAGGAGGCAGTGCTGCAGCGCTACGGCGTGCCTGGTGCCGGCGGCGGCGAGCTGCGGCCTAGCGCCGTGCCCCCGCCCGCCTCTGCAGCGGACGCTGCCGCAGCAGCCGTCAGCTGCGGCAGCAGCTGCCGCGCCAGCTCCGCGCAAAGCCCAGCCCTCGGCGCCGCAGGTGCGGGCGCATGTGCGGCCCGTGCCACCGGCTGGATGGGGGAGCCGCCTCCTGGCCTGAGGCCCGTGAGGCCGTCGCGCAGGGTTTCTGCAGGGGATGCCGGCCCTAGGTGAGGGGCGAGGGGGGGGGCGCAGGCGGGGTGCGCATGCTTGGGGGCGACCGCCGCGTATGCAGGGCGCCCGTGCCTCGCCCGCTTCGAAATGCCAAGAACCAACGCACCTCGCCTGTCAAAAACCCTGCCCAACGCAGCGCCGGAGCGAGCTCACCTCCTGGGACCCCAACCCCCACTTACAGCAGCCCAGCCCGCAGCACGCACGACGTCGACCCCTTTCGCCCGCCCTCAGCGGCGCCTGGGGCCGCGGCCCCGCCGCCCGCCAGCAGCAGCGCCGCGCCGCGCGAGGCTTGCCCGTGGTCGGAGCTCGGCGCACGCCAGTGCAGCGCTGCGGGCGGCGGCGGCGGTGGCGGTGATAGAGGCGCGGGGCCCCTGCTCACCGGCCACGGCGGCGCATAGTCTGATGCGTGCGCGACACTGGCAGGCGATTGTAACCCGCATCCAAACTGGTCAAGCACTTCTGGTCAGCCACTTCTGGCCAGGCATTGGGCGCGATCCCGCCCGGCTAGCGCGACAATCCTAGTGCCGACGCTTGAAGATGCGGCTGTCGAAAGGGCTGCGCAGTGGGGGCGCGGCTGAGGGTCGGGTGAGCGCTTGAGGCCCACAGCCGCGCAGGCCAGCGATCCCGGGTCCGCGCGCCGTGATTTGTAGAGCAAGCATATAAACGTTGATCCGCTCGCAGGCGCCTGCGCTCGGCCGGAGCCCACTGCAGCCGGCGGCGTTCCGCGCACGGCAGCAGCAGCGCGCGGCGAGCGGCGCACGAGTGCCTGCGCCGGGCGCAGAGGCCGCTGCGGCTCAAGCGCCTAGCTTGGTTATAGCGCGACGCGGTGTCCTGCTGCTCGGCCCCGGTGGTGCCGCCGTAGTGGCGGCGATGGCGGCAGCAGCTGGCGTCGAGGCCGCCACGCTGCTGGCGCCCCCCGCCGCGGCGGCGGCGGCGGCGGCGGCGGAGGGGGCGGCGGCATCAGAGGCCGCCTCGCCGTGCGAGCTGCAGCAGGCTGCCTCCGGCCTGGCGTGGTGCGATCTCAGCAAGGGCGGCGGCGCCGAGGCGATCCGCGGCGCGCTGTACAAGGTCCACTACACCGTGGCGCTGGGCAGCACCGGCGCAGAGTTCGATTCCAGCTACCTCAAAAAGCAGCCGCTGGTTGTCAAGGTGGGGATGCCGCGCGTGTGCCCTGCATGGCGCGATCCCGGATTGGCCAGGCAGCCCTCGCGCCGCCCAGCCCGCACGTGCGCGCTTTCGGCGCGTCGCTCAGTCGCGCCCGCACCCGGCTCGCTGCCCCACCGCCGCAGCTGGGGGAGCGTGAGGTGATGGAGGCGTGGGACCGTGCCATTCTGGGGGCCGAGGTGAGCGCCGCTCCTCCCAAAGGCAGAGGACTCTTTGGCGGGTGCGCTTTTGCTGCTGATTGCGGACGCATTGCAAACTCGCACGCCCATGAATGCGCGCGTACCCCCTGACGTGTGCGCGCAGGGAGTCCTGCCCCCAATGCGGGAGGGCGGCAAGCGGCGGATCGTGGTGCCGCCGGGGCCACTACAGCAGCAGGGCACCAAGTCGCTGGTCTGGATGGTGGGCCTCCTTGAAGCGCTGGAGGATGCAGGAGGTGCGTGTGGGGCCACAGACACGCAACACAACCACACTCAATCCTACGGCCTGGAAACTGGAAACCGCTGTGCTGCTATGCTTTGCATGCGATGGTGACGCTGGTTTGCTTTGCCGGCATTGAAACTCCCATCGCTCCCAACTGCGCGCGCAGAGCTGTCGGGACAAGGCATGCCAACGTCAGAGCTCGTTTTCGAGCTGGAGCTGCTGAATCGCCGCACCAGATAGTGGCAGAGTTGCGCGGTGTTTGCGATGGCATGCACAGCTGCTCCCTTTGTGCCTGTTTGTTAATACAGTAAAAAAACCCAACCGACATTGGCATTGGCAGTGGCATTGGTATGTTTACAGAGGGCCACCTGTCCAATCGCAAAGCATGTGCGCGGGCGGTGCGTCTGCTCGGCCGCGCGCCCGGGTAGGGCTGGGCACAAGTGTGGCACAGTGGCAGGAGAACAGAGGGGAGAGGAGGGTGGGTTTCGCGGGGGACCGCTCGACGGCCCCCTGCTAGTTGCAGGGTCTTTAAACACAAGCGAACGGCGCGCCGCAGTCGGCGGGGTGTTGAGCCCCAAGTCGGCCCCGATGCGCGGCGCCCCCATCCCTTGAGGGGGGAGGATTGAGCGCGGTAAACGCGAATAACCGAAACCAATTTCGAACTGTGCTGGCATGCATCCAGCAAAGAGTGCAGGGTGGGCTGTCCGTTGAGTGACAGTGGGAGCGGCGGGCCGGCGGGGTGGCACCTTGAAACGCTGCAGCACGCCTTCCAGGGCAGTCCGGCAGCGGCTTGGCAGCCGGCCAGGAACAGTCAGCGCGTGTGGCGCGTGCTGCGCATCACGCTGCTGGCGGCGGCGTGGGAGCTGCGCTGCACAAGGGACCAGGCGGGGGTGCAGTTCGACGCGGCCGCCGTGTCGCGCGCGTGCGCGGAGGCAGTCCGCCGCCTTGTGCGCGCCGACTGGGCGCGCGTGGGCAACCGGGACCTGCCGGCCGCGGCCGGCGTGTGCCCCAGCTGGTTCTCGCGCTTGCGCCAGGTGCACATGGAATGGGAGGACTTTCAGCTGGCTTGGTGCGTGGGCGGCGTCGTCGCGCGCGCGGACCAGGCGACTGCGCCCAACGGACAGCCCACCTTGACCTTTTTGCTGGATGCAAGCGCAGTTTGATATTGGTTTCGGTTACTCGCGTTTACCGCGCTCAATCCTCCCCCCTCAAGGGATGGGGGGCATGCCGCGCATCGGGCCCGACTTGGGGCTCATCACCCCGCCGACTGCGGCGCGCCGTTCGCTTGTGTTTAAAGACCCTGCAACTAGCAGGGGGCCGTCGGGCGGTCCTCTGTGAAACCCACCCTCCTCCCCCCTCTGTTCTCCTGCCACTGTGCCACACTTGTGCCCAGCCCTACCCGGGCGCGCGGCCGAGCAGACGCACCGCCCCCGCACATGCTTTGCGACTGGACAGGTGGCCCTCTGTAAACATACCAACGCCAATTGGTGCGTGGGCGGCGTCGTCGCGCGCGCGGACCAGGCGACTGCGCCCAACGGACAGCCCACCCTGACCTTTTTGCTGGATGCAAGCACAGTTTGATATTGGTTTCGGTCACTCGCGTTTACCGCGCTCAATCTTCCCCCCTCAAGGGATGGGGGGCATGCCGCGCATCGGGCCCGACTTGGGGCTCATCACCCCGCCGACTGCGGCACGCCGTTCGCTTGTGTTTAAAGACCCTGCAACTAGCAGGGGGCCGTCGGGCGGTC
>BDRX01000259.1:2148-12818 GCA_003203535.1 Raphidocelis subcapitata | reverse complement strand
CAGTGGGCATCCCCTTCTGGCGGTTTCAACCCTGGTTATGGGGTCTGGGGGTGTATACCATCTCCTCTGCCGAGTTTGGCCAGCTTTGGTGGTGGTCAGTCCAACCCCCAACTCAGCCCCTTGGCCCCTCCCGAAAAGCCGGGATCAAGGCGCGCTGCCGCCGACGCTGCCACACACCAGCACCCCTTTCGCCCCTTCTGGCGGTATCAACGCTGCTGGTGGGGCCGTTGCAGCAGCGCAACACTGTCTGGGAGGCGGCGCGCGCGCGCGCGCCAACGGCAGGGTGGCTGCGGGCGGAAGCCTGCTGGCGCGGCGACGCTGGCCGCATTGACTGAACATTTTGCCACCCTCCAGGCACCTCCCCGGTCCTCCATCTGGAAACACCCCAACGCCCGCCCTGACGGCCTGCGCGACTCGGCGCGCGCGCGCGGGGCACCCGGTGCCGGGCCATTGACCTAGGTTGGACCCATTGGTTGCCTGGGGCAGCCCAATTGGATGCACCCCCCAACTGTACAATGGTGTAGCTGGCTGAGTTGGCAGCCTTCCTGTAGGAGGGAAGCAGGGGTGGGGCCTTGGCGAGGTCGGCGCGGCGCGCGGCGCGCCGCTGTGGAGGGTTGGGGGTGGGGTGCCACCCCTGAGCGGCGTGTATGCCCGCTCCCTCCTAGGAGGATTCTTTATTTTGCCACTCTAGATCTTCCGCGCCCGGCCAGCCGCGCGGGGGCGTGCTGGCCTGGCAGGGCAAGGGGCGGAGGCACCCCGTAGGCACCAGCAGCACCACATTTTGCCAAAGTGCTCCCGCGGAACGCTTCATTGCCTCCCGCGCGCGATTCTAAAGCGTTAATATGGCTCGTTAAATTGATTTTGTGCGTATTTGCGCGTTGGGCAGCAAGTGCAGAGCGGTTGGGAGCGCGTCAGCGGGTAGCTCCGCGCCCAGCACGCGCGCCTGCGTAAACGATACGCAGAGTGTGACCGTTTCAGGGTGTAGAAACGATCCAAGCAGCGCACGGAGGCGTGCCAGGCGCTGGGGATGCAGGGCAGGGGGTGCAGCAGCAGAGCAGCGCGCCGCGCAGACGCTGCGCGCCGCGCGTCGCGCGCCGCGCTGCTCTGCTGGGGGGGGAAATGCTGCTGCAGCTGCTTGCAGTGGTGTTGCTGCATGCATGTGATGCATTTCTGCTGCAGGGGGGCTGCATTTCCCCCCTCCAGCACCCACCAGCCGCACAGCCGTGCAGTGCGCGCACACGTACGCCGACGCCAATGCGGCCCAATCGGTGGGTTAACCAGAACTGCATGGGAGGCTGGCCTGCACCCTGCAGCTGAGGTGGAGGCAAGGGGGGCCTGGGGCCACGGGGTTGTTGGCGGCTGCGAGCTGCGGCAGCGGCAAGGACGCGCGCGCCTGGGCGGTTACTGCGCGCGCGTTGGACGCGCCCCACCACGCACCGCTGCGCGCATTGCTGATGTACATAAATGTGCCCCAGGTTCGAGCAAACCCCCGCACTCAGACCTGTGAACTGGCGCAAGCCCGCAGCGAACAAACGGCGGTGGGCGGCGGCGGCAAGGACGCGCCCCGTTGAGCGCCGCTGCAATGTTGTCCCCCTCCAAGCGTGCTGTTCACCAAGTTTACTGTTTACTTCCTGTGTGGTGAATGCTCAATCCGGGTAATGCCATAGGTCCTAGAGAGAGCCGAGGTAGAGAAAGATCGGGTGAGGGCCGAGGGAAAGGGCAGGCGAGGAAATTCCAGGCGTTGCAGGGCGGACTTAGGAGTCCGGGGGAAAGCGCGCGAGCTGCCCAAAGGGCTGCATTGCCAGGGTGGCCCAGTCGGGAAACTGCCCGAACAGTGGCGGAGCCTCGCTGCCGGCACCGCCGCCGCCGCCGCGCGCGGCGGCGGCGGTTGCAGCGGCGGCGGCTGCGGCTGCGGCAGCAGCAGTGGCAGCGGCGGCGTCTGGCGCGCCGCCGGTCAACGCCGTAGCTGGCATGGCGGTCGGCGGCAGGGGACCAAGCTGCCACAGGGCGTTCTGCGCACCGCCCAGCAGCAGACCAAGCGGCACCTGTTGCAGCAGTGCCAGCGGCTGCAGCTGCGCGAGCGGCAGCTGCAGTGGCGCCAGTGGCGGCGGCCGTAGCGGCGGCGCCAGCGGCGGCTGCAGCGGCGGCGCCAGCGGGGGCCTGCCACCGCGCGCTGTGATGGGGGCGGCACCTGCGTTTCGTGCGCCGGCCAGCTGCGCCGTGGCCTGCCGCCGGATGCGGCGGGGGCGGCCGGCCGGCGGCAGGGCACCCGCGCTGCCTGCTGCGCTGGCCGCCACCGCAGTAGAGCTAGCGGGCTGCCCGGCTGCCGCTGGCCCGGGCCGCGCCTCGGCCTGACGTGCACGTTCAGCTGCAAGGGCTGCCTCAAGCCTTGCCATTGTCTGCACTGGGTTTTCTTCTACGCCGCCATCCGTGCCACCGCCCGCCGCCGCTCCCAGCCGCGCCGCCGCACCGCTGGTGCTCCCTACTCCGCCGCCGCTGCCAGCCGCGCCGCCGCTCCCCGCCGCGCCGCTTCCCGCCGCGCCGCTGCCGCCGCTGGTCCCTGCCCCGCCGCCGCTCCCCGCCGAGCCGCCGCCGCCGCCGCTGGTCCCTGCCCCGCCGCCGCTGTCAGCCGCGCCGCCGGCCTCGGTGGTCCCTGGAGCGCGTGGGTTGGGAAAACGCGGCGCAATTGGGTGCAGGCTACTTGGCTTGAACAGCGCGTGCTTTGGTGGGTCCGGTGCGCAGCATGGTTGTGCCGTCTATTGCAGGGGGCGGCGTGCATGCGGAGAGCACTGCCCCGCCGCCCCGAAGCAACGCATGCCAACAGCACCTGAATGCGCATGCCGTATAAGGTTGACTCTCCTCAGCAGGTCCTGATAGCCTTCCTCCTTGTCGGGGAAGAAGAGGTCTTTGACTGCGGGCGGCGCAGGGTTGTGGGCGGTCGCAAGCAGGTGGGGGGCCGGGGGTTGCGGGCGGGTTGCTTCCAAACTGCCACACAAGCGGGGCCAGCCATGCGTGCAGGCAGCGCCGCTCACAACACGCCGGCGCTGGCACTCACAAGCCTGGACACCCGGCAACCCGCACGCCTCGTCTTTAGAGAGCTCCTCAAACACTCGCTTGTCCTCCTGCGCCAGGACCAGAGCCACAGCAATCAGCGCAGCGTTCTTGACGGCCGGAGTGATGTAAGGGCCCTCCACGAACGAGACGAGGCGGCCATCGGCACAATGGCCGATAAAGAACTGAAGGATTGAATTTGCAGGAGACGTGAACGCAGCACGCTGCACGCCTGCAAGCAGCACGCCTGCTCGCAGCACGCCTGCTCGCAGCACGCCTGCACGCAGCTCTGCTGCTGCGACTCTGCTGCACGCTCTCCTGGGCACCAACCTGCGTCGCGTTGACGTCAGCTTTGCGCTTGCCCCCAGGGTGCCGGTGAGCGCGAATCCTCTTCAGCATGGTCTTCCAGTGCTTGCTCTGAGCGGAGGAGTCGTCGGTGCGCGCGCGCTTGCTGGCACCGCCGAGCTGCTGCGGGGGCTGCCGCTGGCACCTACGGCGGCCACGCTGGCCAACCGCACTGTCAGAACCGGAGGCCCAGCCAGCCTCGTCGTCGCCAGCCTCGTCGTCGCTGCTGCCAGATCGCGGCGGGTCGCTGTCCATTTGAATACGGTATCGCCCGGGGGTCGCCCGGGGACCAGAGTCGAGAGATTGACGGATTAAACCAGGAAAAGAGCTTGAAGGGGGTTTAAGGGGTACGGAAGGGCGCACTCGCCGGTGTGGACCAGAGCAGGACCAGAGTGACAGCCAGCGTGGCCAAACGCCTAGCCAGCGGCTCTTGGCGCTGACTGAGCGCTGGAAATCAATGTGATACACCGCATAAGAACAAAGGAGGGTCCAGAGGGGGGAAACAGTGCCGCGTTGATGCTGCCTGATGCTTCCTCCATTGGGCAGCAGCCTCCCAGCGACCTAGCTGGTGCTGCGGGGCGTTGCCCTCATCGCAGGTGCGCGCGCCTGAGGCCGACTCTAATCATGCAGGCACCGTGCCCGCGCGGCCGCGCTCCCAAAGCCCGCATGCGCGCCAACCCCTCCCAACGCACGGTCCCCTGCCGCACCCCGCCAGATGTGCACACGGAAGCGATCGCCTTTGCTGGAGGCGGTCAACGCGTGCACCGCACGTCGGGCTGGGGCCCAGCCTTCATGGACGGTGGGGCCGCGCATGCTGGGGATGGCAGGCACTGGGCAAGGCCGCCCCCATAGTGTCGCCTGGTCCAGCCCCCTCTAACAGCGCTGGCCGCTTACCACGCCCTCTGCACTCAACTACACCGTATCTGCGCCCCAACCTCCAACGCACGCACTGCGCCGAACAACTCCCCCAGGCGGCAGTGCCTACGACCTGGGCGCGCGCGCCCTGCTGGCGGTCCACAAGGCCCACGACGGGCGCGGCGCCCCCACCGCGCTCACGCGCGCGCTGCTGCGGCGCCTCGCGCTGAGCCGGCCCGAGGAGCTCGTGGCGTGGGCCTACCGTCCCGGGGGCTACCGGGCCGCGCGCGTCGCTGAGCTGGCACGCACCGTGGTGGAGTGCGCGCTGGCGGGGGACGCGGTGGCGGAGACCATCATCCGCCACGGCGTGGGCGAGCTGGCGCGGTGCGGCAAGGGGGGGGGGAGTGGGGGGCGCAGTGCTGAGTGTGTGGACGCGGCTGTTGGCCGCTGCATGCCTGCCGGGGCCAATCAATGGGTGCCAAAGCCAAGCCTCCCAGGCGCCTGTAGCAGCGAAACGCGCTCCCCATCCCCCAGCCCACTCCCAGCCCCGCAACCCATCGCCCTGGAACAAACAGCTCCTGCACGGCGGCCGCGGCCGCCGTGGGGCTGGGCGCCGAGCCTTTCAAAGTTGTGCTGGCCGGCCACCTGCTGCAGGAGGGCGGGCTGTACGGGCAGTACGCCGCAGAGAGCATTCGGGCGGAGGTGCGCTGGGTGGCCGGTGGGGCGCGCTGTCCCGCATCAACACCACAGACTGCAACGAGGCGTGCGCACTGGCGTCGGTCGCCCCCACGCCACGCGCGCGCCCGACTCGCCGAGCAAAGGCGTCAGTCCACCCGCACGCGCCCGTCGCCCCGCGCGCAGATGCCCTACGCCGGGGTCACCTTCCTCAGCGAGGAGCCCGCCATGGGCGCTGCGCTGCTGGCGCGGCGGCTCGCGACGGCGCAGCCGCGCGAACCGGCGCCGCCTCCAAAACGCCCCGCACCAAGCTGAGCGTGCCAATGTTGCTGAGCCACCGCACAGTGCGCCTCTTCACGCCTGACTTCGGGCGGCACCGCGTGAATGAGGCGTATTCTTTCGAATGCATGGTGTTGGGTTCCTTCCGGCGCGGCGAGGGCACCCTCCATGCGGTCAGCAACGATGGCAATTAGTACCCATTAGCATATTACCGCCACATTCGTTCTTTGCGAATTGTAGCCTGGGCCCCGCCGCCTTGCATCGCGCACGAATATGCGCACTCCTCTCCTCACCGATGGGCGCTGCCGAGGGCACCCTCCATGCGGTCAGCAACGATGGCAATTAGTACCCATTAGCATATTACCGCCACATTCGTTCTTTGCGAATTGTAGCCTGGGCCCCGCCGCCTTGCATCGCGCACGAATATGCGCACTCCTCTCCTCACCGATGGGCGCTGCCGAGGGCACCCTCCATGCGGTCAGCAACGATGGCAATTAGTACCCATTAGCATATTACCGCCACATTCGTTCTTTGCGAATTGTAGCCTGGGCCCCGCCGCCTTGCATCGCGCACGAATATGCGCACTCCTCTCCCCACCGATGGGCGCTGCCCCATATTCCTAGCTATCTTTTGCCTTGCACCACACATTCACGGAACACGCCCTACGACCCCGTGCGCCACGCACTCACGTCGGAGCTTTGAAGCTGACTAGGAATGTTTTCATTTGATTTTTGGCCCTCGATGGCTGCCGGGACAGCCGGCCAAGCCCGTCGAACGCCCCCAATCCGCTCCCCTGCCTGCTGAGACTACTGGCACGTGCGCCGCCCTGAAGCTGCCCAAGGCCTACCACCAAGAAAGGCATGTCTGCTGCATTTAGATTGGCCAGTTCAATCGAACACAGTACTCTCGCCTGGCGCTGCGCGGCGGCGGCTGTGAGGGCTACGCCTGGATGGCTGGCGACTGGAATTCCTCCAACTATTCCTCCAACTCCAACAACGCTGCGCGGCTAGCCGAAGGCTAGCTCCAGCGGCGCCGGCGACGCTGGGCCGCCTGCCACGCTGAATCACCCCAAGACCGGACGAATGGCGGGGCAATCATTTTTTTCTCGCTTGCTTGCCTGCGGCCGCAAAAAGGCGGCGAACGGGGCCCGCGCGACGCCGGTTACGCCCCGCGCGCCCCTGTAACTCTGTAAGCAACAGCAATGCAACAACTGATCGGAGCAATGTTGACAGGGGCGGGGAACCTTCCACTGGTTTCATGGGGCATGGGCTACAAAACACGGTTGCGCCGCCCCCTTGAAAAAAACGCATCACGTCTTGAACTTTTTGGGCTTTGAAAACTCCTCAGCCCCGCCGCCCGGCCGCTTCGAGCCGCCGCTGCCGCCGCCGCCGCCGCCGCCGCCGCCGCCGCCGCCGCCGCCGCCGCCGCCGCCGCCGCCGCCGCCGCCGCCGCCGCCGCCGCCGCCGCCGGTGCGGGCAAAGCCGCCGCTGACGGCGCCCGTCCGGGCGTCCGGCCGCAGCCCCGGCGCGTACCTTTTTGGGGGGTGGGGGGTGGGCGGGGGTGTTTGGGGGGTGTTTTGTTTGGCGGGTGTTTTGTTTGGCGGGTGTTTTGTTTGGCGGGTGTTTTGTTTGGGGGAGTCCCGTTTTTTTTTTGGGGGGGGGGGGGGGGGGGGGGGGGGGGGTGGTAGCATCTCCAGCGGCATGCCGGCAGGCGTGGCAGAGACGGCTGAGGAAGAACAAGCAAAGGTGTGTGCAAGAGAGCCGCGCAGTCAGTCAAGGCTGCTGGCAACAAGTCGCAAACAACGCTATAAGGAGCCATGAAAACATTAACCGGGCATAAACAAAGGCGAGCCCCCCCCACCACTCGTCGTCCTTGCGCACTACGCTGGTGTCCTCGGCCAGGAGGTGCTTCCACTTGGTGCGCCCCGTGCGCCCAAAGTTGCGCACCTGGGAGGTTTGGGCGGTTTTGTTTTGGAAAGGGGGCGGTGAGTGCGTCCGCTGTGCGTGCGTGCGTGCGCGCGGAAAAGTGGCGGCGTCGGCTCAAAATGACTTTTGTCAATCCGCCGCGTCCGTGCGCTGCCGCGCACACCCTCCCCCCTACCCCCCAACGCAGGCGCCCCCCAGCGCGCCTGCATGACCGCCGGCAGCGCCGCCTTGTCCGTCCCCCGGTCCTCCCCGGTGGGAGCCGAGTAGTCGCGCGTATAGATCTCATCCCCCCCGACGGTGCCGCGGGCGTCGTCGGGCGCCTCCTGGAAGAACGCGCCCTTGTGCCAGTACCTTTTAGGGGGGGGGTTTGGGTGTATGGGTTTATGGTGTGGCTTTGGGGTAAGAGGGTGGTGGATCTTACGGGGGAGGAGGGGGAGGGGCGTTGATTTGAGGGGCAGTGGTGGGTTGGGCGCCACCAGAGGTTGCGGGGGAGGCTGTCCGCGGGGCTGGATTGGGCGCCACAGACCGACGGCAGCCTCCCCCGGGGCGGGTGGAAACGCCGGGCAGCGGCGGTTTCGAACGACTAAACGTATCCACCGCCCTGAGAAAGGTGAGGTTGGAAGGGCGGCGACCCGGCTCCGCCCCTTTTGCCGCAGTTTGGGGGTCTGCAGCCCCCCCTCCCTCACCCCCCCGCCCCTGTCCCTTTTGCGGCAGTTTGGGTCGACAAACCGCCCCCTCCCCCCGAGTGTGTGACTCACTTCTGCATGAACTTCCACTTTGGCTTGTCGGGCTTGGCTTCATCCTGGGGAGGAGGGGTGGGGGGGAGGGGGTGGTTGGTTGTGAGGGTGAGGGAGCCGGGGTGGGTCGGGGGAGACGCGGCGCGCATCAACGGGCGCGGCTGCCAGGCGAGGTCAACCGCAAACCTGAACTCAACCGACCTTTCTGTTGGCCGCCTCCCACGCCGCGCGCTCCTCCTCGCTCATCCCCCGCAGCCGCTCCTTCTCCGCCGCATCGCGCGCCGCCGCCTCGGCCTCCGACCTGTCGCGCGCGATGCGGGCCATCTCGCGCCCCTGGGGTTTTTGGGAAGGGTGGGGGGTGGGGAGTGGGGTTGGGTAAGGGTGGCGTCAGGGTAGGGGATTGGGGTTGGGGTGTGGTCGGAGGAAGGCTTTGGTGCGGCAGGGGAAGGGTGGCGCGGGGTGTTGCCTCGTTGCTCAAGCGCGTGCATGCAGAGACCCGGGGCAAACCGCCCGACGGCTGTGCGTTGCAGCCTGCCTTCGCAGCAAACACATAAATGCCCCCCCCACCTTCCACTCCTCAAAAGCCGCGTCAGCCCCCTCGTCGTCGTCGGTGTCTATTTCCTCCGCCTCGGCGCGCCCCGCGCCGCGCGCGTCCGAGGCGGCGGCGCGCGCGGCCTCCTCAACGGCGATGGCGGCCACCACCAGCTGGCGCGACTCGGCCTGCGGTTGCGGCGGTTGCGGCGGTTTTTCAGGGGTTGCGGCGTTTCTTTTGCGGTTTCGGCGGTTTTGGGTCTGCCCGGTTTGGTGTTGGGCTGAATTTAGTGAACGTTCAGGGATGAGATGACACATCGGTCCCACCACACCCGGTTTTGAGGTTCGGCCCCGGCCGCACCTTTCTCTCCGCCGCGCGCTGCGCCTCGGCCGCCGCCGCCGCCTCCTCCTCCCGGGTCAGCGCCTCCCGCTCCGCCAGCGTCTGGGTTTAAGGGGCGGTAAGGGGTGGAAAAGGTTCAGAAGGGGTTGGAAGGTTTGGGGGCGGGGTGGGTTAGGAGTGGGCTGGACGTTGAGCTGCGCGGAAAGTGCAGTGCAGTGCAAGCGATGGCAGGGGCCCAGCCCGTCCGCTCCCCATGGGTCAACCCCACCATTGCAAACACACCTCCCGGTCCCCCTTTGGCACGAAGACGGGCTTTGCCAGCCGCCGCCCCCCGCCGCCGCCCTCCTCCTCCGACTCGGATGTGTACTCAGAGGAACCCTGGGGGGGGGGGGGGGGGGGGGGGGGGGGGGGTGGGGGGTGGGGGGTGGGGGGTTGGGGGTTCACGGGTCGGGGTTTGGGGTTTTGTGATGTGTGGCAGCCAGGGAGCCGAGGGATCGGGCCGGTGCGGGCGGCGGGTGGCCGTGGCGGGTTGCAGCTGAAAGGGGGGACTGCTTGGGGGCTTTGCCAGAAGCGCCAGGGAGGCCCAGGGCGGCCGCCAGCCCCCACCTCTTCCTCTTTCTCCTCCTCCTCCTCTTCCTCTGCTGCTGCCGCCGCGAGCGCCGCCTCTCGCGCGCTCGTCTGCGCCCGCAGCCTGCGCGAATTTGGGGGGGAGCGTTGGGGCGGCGGCGCGTGGTGCGGCGCGGCGCGGCGCGGGCGCTGCCGCTGCAGCGTGGCACGGGGCGCGCCGAGCGCGCCCGGGCGCACAAGCGCGCGCGCAGAGAGGCGCACAGGCACACAGCGCGCGAAAGCGCGCGCGCGCGCACCGCTCTCTCAGCGCCTCTCGCCGCTGCTGCAGCTCCTCGGCATCCTCCTCCTCCCCCTCCCCCTCCTCCTCGCTCTCCTCCTCCCCGCTCTCCTCCTCACCCCCGCTCCCTTTGGCCTCAACAGGCCCCTCGCTCCCCCGCCCCCCGCCGCCGCTGCCGCTGTCGCTGTCGGGGGTGCGCGCCCGCCGCCGCACCACCTCGGCGCCGGCCACCCGCCGCTGCGCCAGCCGCGCGAGCCGGGGGTCGTCGGCGCGCTTCACCACCACGGGCGCGGTGATGGCGGTGCGCTGCACCCTCTCGGCGAGGGCGTCGGCGTCGGCGCGCGCCGCGGGCCGCGGCGCCGCCGCCGCCGCAGAAGAAGGGTCGGCGGCGGCCGCCGCGGCCGAGGCCAGCTGCTGCTCCGCCCATGTCGGCGCCTGCCCCGCGCGGTAGCGGCGGACGGTGGTCGCCGCGACGCGGCCCTTTTCGGCCTCGGCGTCGGCGGGGCGCGCCGCGGCGGCGCCCGCGCCGGAGCGCATCGCTCGCGCCGCGTGCCGCTGCTGCTTCTGCTGCTTGCTGCTGCTGCGCGGCGCTCCGCCGCGCGCCGGCTGCCGCCGGTGCTTACGCAGGCGACTTGCGCTTCTGTTGGCGCTACTTCGCCTGCGGGTTGAGAAAGACCGGGCTTGCGCACCAGATCGTGGCCTCCTGCCCGAGCGGAAAAAGGCAAGCTTCGCTTTTACGGGATTTGAACTCGGCGTGCGCGGGGACTCGGAAGGGCGCGCGCTGGCGGCACTGCGGTGCGGTGCCGCCACCAAGCTGGGTCGCTGGCGCCGCCCCCTCCCTGAGCAGTGCAGTTTATGCAGCCCCTCGCCCCACGCGCTGAACCCGCAAAAGGGAAGCCCTGAGGGCGGCGGCGCGCTGGTGAGGCACCGCAGTGTGCGCGAGTGGCGGTGGCGGTGGCGGTGGCGCCGCTGCCGCCGCCGCCGCCGCCGCCGCCGCCGCCGCCGCCGCCGCCGCCGCCGCCGCCGCCGCCGCCGCCGCCGCCGCCGGTGCGGGCAAAGCCGCCGCTGACGGCGCCCGTCCGGGCGTC
>BDRX01000258.1:0-13392 GCA_003203535.1 Raphidocelis subcapitata | reverse complement strand
TGTTCTCCTGCCACTGTGCCACACTTGTGCCCAGCCCTACCCGGGCGCGCGGCCGAGCAGAAACACCGCCCGCGCACATGCTTTGCGACTGGACAGGTGGCCCTCTGTAAACATACCAATGCCAATGCCGGCGCGCGCACCGCTGCCGCGCGCCGGGCGGTCAACCCCTGCGGCGGCGCGGGCCGCGCTCGCTCTCCCCCCGCCGTGCGCGATCGGGCCACGTGTGGTGCGGGCGCAGACAGCACCCGCGCTGCGCTGCCCGCCGCCGCCGTCGACGCGGCCGGCGCGCGCACCGCTGCCGCGCGCCGGGCATTGGCATTGGCATTGGTATGTTTACAGAGGGCCACCTGTCCAGTCGCAAAGCATGTGCGCGGGCGGTGCGTCTGCTCGGCCGCGCGCCCGGGTAGGGCTGGGCACAAGTGTGGCACAGTGGCAAGAGAACAGAGGGGAGAGGAGGGTGGGTTTCACAGAGGACCGCCCGACGGCCCCCTGCTAGTTGCAGGGTCTTTAAACACAAGCGAACTGCGAGCCGCAGTCGGCGGGGTCGGGCCGCGTGTGGTGCGGGCAATGGCATTTCCATGTTTACAGACGCTTTCGGCGCCCTGCCTGCCTGCTGGCGGTGGGCAAAGTGCGCTGTGCGGGGTACTGTGGGTGGCATTGTGCAAACAACGCGGTGACAGCGAGGCTGTGTTTCCTTGCCAATTCAACCAGATAGGTGGAGAAAGCAGCCTCTACCACGGCACCCCAACCGTCGCCAGCATCTTCAGAGGTCCCGTTACCGTCGTGTAGGCCAAATCCTCCTCTGAGCGCAGCAGCATTGTGCCCGCAAAGCCAAGCGAGCTGTGCCGGAAAGCCAGGGGAGGGCGAGTTCAGCGTGGCATGCTCAGTTTTTCAGAGTAGATGGCCGGGCGGTGCTGTTTGAGCCACCTCTTGCCCCTGTGCAGCCCTTGTGACCGCTCCCTTAGAGTGGCCGAGCCGAAGCACCCCTAACTGAATGTGCACGCTTCGCACTCGGGCAGCTGCGCGTGCTTTTTTGGTTATGCCAATGCCAAACGAGAACGGTTTGGTAGGGCCGGAACAACAAGGGGGCCATGCATTGGGCTGTGCTCACTTGATTGCGCAGGGCCCTGCGCACTCCTGGCTGCGCGGCACCATCACCATAGCACCGCGCCACAGGAGCGCGTTGTAGCTGACGGGAGCCGCCAGCCCATGCTGGCATGCGGCCAGCAGCCGGGATGCGAGCGCCTCAAGCTGCTGCGACGTGGACCTGGCGCGGGCGACGTCGTTGGGGAAGGGAAGGGTTAAAAGGGGGCGCTGTTTTGGGGCCGCGCCCGTAGGCGGAGCACACCCCAAAAAGGCCCGAGTGCTCCAGCACACCATGATGGGCTCTGCGGCCACGCTGGCGGCAGCCGGCGCGGTCCTAAACCCTGGAAAAGACAAACAGCTGCAGACACCCCGTCCGCTCACCCGCCGTCCAGTCGGGCCGCGTAGGCGCGAAAGGGCAGCGCCCGCAGCTCCACCACCTCCAAAGGGGCGGCCCCGCGGCAGGCCGCGTCCACAACCGCCTGGATGGCCGGCTCCGGTGGCTGGCGGTCGTCAAAGGGCAGCGGCACAATTTGGAGGTGCTTGTGCGGCTGGCTGCGGCCGCTGTGCTCGCCGCAGTTGTAAAACGCCACGGCCCCCGCCGGGAACGCACGCAGCACCTGCGCGCAACATTGGTGGGCCGGGAACGGGGGCGCGACCGCACGATTGAGCGGCGCCCAATGGGAGGAGCGAAGCGGGCGCCGTTCAAACCCTATGGCGAGCCCTGCCATTGGGGCTGGACGCGGGAGCTGGACGCCAGGCAGGCAACTCATATTGTGTGCAGCGCGCACCTGCACCGTGGCCTCCAGGTCGTTCGCGTTCAAGGGGTCGGTCTGCGACTCAAAGCCGCGCGTCACCACCAAAACATGCTGTGCGCGGCACGCCGGCGGCAAGTTGGAGGTTTTGGCGCCATTAATCGGCAAAGTGGGGCGAGGGACGAGCGCCAGTGTGCACCGTCGACTGCTGGCCCACGGCCATCCCCACTGGCCGGGCTGATTGTGTGCCCACAGCGCCCACCCGCGCGACAGCGTTGATTGCACCCGCCCACCTTGGCCACGACGTTGAATTTGTTGAGCAGCAGCGTGTGGGTGGGCGAAAGGTGCGCCACCCACAGGGCCTCCTCGTACGGCAGGAACGGGTTGACCCACGCAGCCTTGGCTGCAGCCGGCTGCTGCCCCTGCTGCTGCGGCGGGGGGCTTTCGGGGTGCGCGGGTCCAAGCGCGCGGGTGGCGCGGCGTGAGCCAAAGAGTGCAATGCAGCCTACCACGCACAAGAAAGCATGCAACAGCTGTGTAGATGGCGGCAGCACTGTGGCAGCAGGTTCAAGGCCAGCCCTCTCACCCCTTGGGCTTGGCCTTGAGCGCGGCAGCAACGCGCAGCACAAACTCGATGCCAGGCGGCGTTGGGTCCCGCAGCAGCTCGGTCCGGGTTTCGGTTTTGAAGGCAGCTCCCGTCTGTATTGGGCGTGTTTTGGGGTCAAGCGGAGGTTCAGCCATGCAGGGAGGTGCGTGGGTTCCAGGCAGCCCCCAAACTCTGCTGATCGCGCCGCTCTTGGCACCGCAGCTGCGGACCGGCTGCGGATCCCCCGCACGCGAGCGCATCCCTACACCAGACTCGAGCATCGCCACACCTGCTGCGCCCGCTCGTACACGCTCTCAATGCTCTGCCATAGCTGCTCGGGAGGCAGCGGCTGCCAGGCGGGCTGGGGTGACGCCATGCCGTGCGCCTGCGCGGTGTGCTGCTGCTGCTGCGCCGCCACGCGGCCCCAGGCGCGGCTGCGCAGCGCCGCCCGCCGCGCAATCAGCGAGCGCAGGGGTGTGTGGCCCGCTGCCCTCCGCAGGGATCCAGGGACCATGAGGCGTGTGCGCAGCACTGGCTCGCGAGCCCGTGTGCGCGCGGTCCGCTGCGGCGCGCCGCGCCAGGCGCCGCAGGCTGGGGCGGGCGCGAGTTTCGGCGACTTGCGATGCTGCAAACTAAATGCAATGCGGAAGGTGTGGGAGCCTTTAACCGGCTGGGGCCTGCCGCTGGCCCAATCGCGCGGGGTGCCTGGCGGGTGCGACTCCGAAACGAGTAGGCGGGCGAGCCCCCCGGCCATTGTATGTTGCTTGGCGCCGCCTCAATCTCATGCTGCTTGCAGGGCCGATAGCATACGGTGCTCCAGTCTCGCTCCCAGATCAGCGCGGTTCCGCTGATCGGCCCGCCAGCCCCGCTCGCAGTCTTCAACCGTTGCAGGGGCGCAGAAAATCTCTGCAAGCAGCCAGCGCGCGCCCCTTGGCGCCGGCCGCGCAGCCGGCCCGACGGAGCGGGGGCCGCTCCGAGCGCTGAGCGCGCACGCGCCCGCGCCCGCCGCCGTATGGCGCAGCTGGCCGGCAAGGTCGCGCTGGTGACGGGCGCGGCCAAGGGCATCGGCGCCGCCTGCGCCGAGGCGCTCGGCCGCGCCGGCGCGCGGGTGCTGCTGTCCGACGCCGACGGCGGGGCGCTGGACGCCGCGGTGGCTCGCCTCAGGGCCGAGGGGCTGGAGGCCGCGGGCGCGCGCTGCGACGTGCGCAGCAGCGAGGACGTAGCCGCCGCGGTGGCCGAGGCGCGTCGGCGGTTCGGGGGCCTCGACATCTGCGTCGCAAACGCAGGCACGCACGCGGGGTGCTGCGCAGCGCAGCGGCCCCGTTTGGCCGGGGCGGCGGCAGCCGGCGCGCCCCGCCGCCTGCGCAAACGGCCGTGCGAGCCGGAGGGGCGCCTGCTCGTTGCCACCGCCCCACCCCCCGGGCAGCTTGCAAAGGCGGCACTGCCTCCACACGCCCCCCCCCGGCAGGCATTGTGAGGGCCGCGCCGTTCCTTGAGATGAGCGAGGCCGACTTTGACGCGGTGATCGAGGTCAACCTCAAGGTGCGCGCCCGCGTGCTGTGTTTCTGTTGGAGGGGGGTTGGGGTGGGTGGGG
Organism: Raphidocelis subcapitata; assembly: GCA_003203535.1. Lineage (NCBI taxonomy): Eukaryota > Viridiplantae > Chlorophyta > Chlorophyceae > Sphaeropleales > Selenastraceae > Raphidocelis > Raphidocelis subcapitata. Next base: position 9,374 of record BDRX01000258.1, on the reverse strand, counting down.
TGGGGACTGGGGGGTGGGGCCGCTGCCCAGATTCGGAGATTGCAAGCGGGGAAGCTCGAAGCGTCAACGAAGCCACCTTGCAAGGCTGCGCGCACCGAAAAGCGGCGCGCGGCCGCCTCGGACGGTGCGCGCGCGCGCGCCCTGCGCGCTGACGGGGACCTGGCAGCTCCCCCTTCCAACCCCTCGCCCCCCCCCCCCCCCGAACCCCCCCGCCAGGGCGTGTTCCTGACGTGCCAGGCGGCCGCGCGCGCCATGGTGGACTGCGGGCGCGGGGGCTCTATCGTGGTGATGTCCAGCGTCAACGGCGTCATGGCGATACCCACCATCGCGGGGTACAACGCAGCGAAAGGCGCGCGGGGCACCCGGGCCGGCGCGGTCGGGCGGTCGGGGGGCGCTTGCGGTCGGGGGGCGCTTGCGGTCGGGGGGCGCTTGGGGGCCGGGCAGCTGGCGCGGGCCGGGGCGTTGCGCGCGACTGGCAGAGGGGCAAGGGGGCCGAGCGCCCTGCCGCCCTCCCGCGCGGTCGTCGGCTTCACCGCCCCACGCGCACCCCCCCAAACAGGCGGCGTCAACAACCTGATGCGCTGCATGTCGCTGGCGCTGGCGCCCCACAACATCCGCGTCAACGCCATCGCGCCTGGAAGGTGGGGTTGCGGGGGCCGGGGCCGGGGCCGGCGGGGCGCTGGAGCAGGCCCCGCCCCTCGGCAGCGCGCGCGCGTGCTGCTGTGCAGCGGCATCAGGGTCCTGCAACACCGCCAACCCCCCGTTTGGCAGCATTGACACGGAGGTGCTTGCCGCTGTGGTGTCCAACGAGGAGGCCCTGGCGCGCGTGCTGTCGCGCACGCCGATGGGGCGGGTGGGGCGGCCCGCGGAGGTGGCGTCTGCGGCGGCCTTCCTCGCCTCTGACGCCGCCTCGTACATCACGGGGGAGGTGCGGCCGCGCGCGCCGGCGGGGCCCGGGCATGCAAGCGCGCAGCGCGTGGGGCTCTGCCGCGCAGCGGGGTGCATGGGGGCCTCTGCCACGCCACGCCCTGCCCACCGCTCCGCGCCGCCATTCCAAAAAAACCACCGCGCCCGCGCAGGTGCTCACGGTGGACGGGGGGCGGCAGGCGCTCAACTACACCATGCCGCCGCCCGTGCAGCCGCAGCCGCCGCAGCCGTCCGCTGGCGGGAGCAGCAAATCGTGAGGGGCTTGCGGTGCGGGTGTACCGACTGCTGACGCGGCGGGACGCGGCGCCAGCGGGCGGCGGGGGGTGCCGACGCCGTCTCCAGGCCGCCCCGATTGTAGATGCGAATGTAAAATGATCCTGATAATCATACCGCCTGTTCACTTTGGGTAACCGGCCTCCTGCAGCTGCAGCAGGGCAACTTAGCGCGAAAAGCTTTCTGCAGCTCCCCGCGCGCCGCCCGCGACTGTGGATAAGACAATCCGCTTGGCAAGGACTCCTTTTTCGCCGCCCGCGCGCAAAGCTACAACTCGATCTGTGTCGTAGTACGCCGGGATCCCGCCCCCGCCGACAGCCCGCGGGGATGCTGGGCTCCGTGAACGGCGTCCGCGCCCGGACGCCACTGGGCGCTTCACGCCCCGCGCAGCCCGCGTCGCGGCCGGGTGCGTGGCGGGCGCCGCGCCACATCGCCGCCGTGCCGCCGCCGCCAACGCCGCGCGTGCGCGTGCGCGCTGCGTCGCCCGCTCCAGCGCGCGGTGGGAGCCGCGCGCATGCATACATGCGCGGCGGCGCCTCAAGGAGGCCCCGCCCCCCCTCAGCTCCGCCGCCGCCCCGCAACCCGCCGCGCCGCCCCCCCGCAGGCCGCGTGGCGCGCGCCCGGCCCCGCAGCGTGCGCGTGGCCGCCCAGTCCCCCATCGACCAGCAGGAGAAGCCCGCGCCGGCGCCGGCCGCGGCGGAGGAGCTCGCGCCCGCGTCGGTGCGCCTGCCCTGGCCCAAGAAGCGCGACTGGGCGACCGTGTTCCTGGAAAAGGTGGCGGACACGGTGGAGGACGCCCTGCTCATGGCCAAGCGCGGGGCAGAGGCGCCGGCGCGGTGAGGCCGGCTCACGACCGAGCGCGGGGCGCGGGGCGGCGGGCGGTCGGACCTCCGAGCGTCGCGGCGTGCCGGCTCAGCACTTGGCGCCAGGCTCTTGGGGGCTGAGGGACACATCACCCCCGCCCCCCTTTGTGTCGGGACACACCTGCCACCCTGCCCCCCCTCCCCCGCAGCAACGCCGTTGACCGGCTGGTGTCCAAGGGCGACGGCGGGCTGAAGCTCAACAAGCAGGACAAGCCGGTGGTGCTGGTGCTGGGGACGGGCTGGGGCGCGCACGCGGCGGTCAAGGTGCGCAGCCCGAGCCGCACAGCCGCGGTGGCGCGGCGGTGTGCGGCCGGCTGGGTCCGCGGCTAGCTGCGCTTGCGGGTGGGCCTGCCTTTGGTGGATCTGCAACCATGCGCATAGCAGGCCACATGCACAAGCGCGTGAAGGCAGCGCGCCAAACGCGCCAACGTGCTGTCCGCAGGTCATTGACACCGACCAGTACGAGGTGGTGTGCGTCTCCCCCCGCAACCACTTCATCTTCACACCCATGCTGCCCTCCACAGCCGTCGGTGCGCTGGGGGGAGGGCCCCCAAAAGGCCTGGGGCGACTGGAGGCTCCTCCGCGGCCGCCGGGGGCTGTGCTGACCAAGCTACCGCCGTGCGCATGCGCCCCATCCGCTCTGCACGGCCAAACCCACCCCTATATTGATCCTGCGAAGCCGCGCCACACAGGCACCATCGAGTTCCGCAGCCTGCTGGAGCCCATCCGCAACTCCAACCCCTTTGCCACCTACTTTGAGGCGACCTGCGACCAGATCGACCACGAGAAAAAGGTGGGCAGGGGGCGACGCCGCCCCAGCCAGCAGCTGCCTGTGGCGGCCGGCTTGCAGCCCTTCAGGCCTCGCAGCGGCGCCAGCGGGGCCGTGGTCCCTCGCCCCGCTTGCCCCAGTCGTCCCCCCGCGCTCCCCCAAACACCGCGCCCCCTCCCCCCGCCCCGCAGATTGCCCGCTGCACCAGCGCGGTGGCGTTCATGGACGGCCGCCGCCCCCAGTTTGAGATCGAATACGACACGCTCGTGGTGGCGGTGGGGGAGCAGCCCGCTACGTTTGGCGTCCCAGGTCAGCGGGGGGGGGCTGGCTCTTGCCGTTGGGACGGGGCTGGGCATGAGGGGCTGGGCATGAGGGGCTGGGCATGAGGGGCTGGGCATGGGGCGGGGCGCGCGGCAGCGAGCTGGGCTCGCACCGCGCACCGCTTTGGGGCGAGGCGGAGCCTCGGACGCCGCCCTACCTCGCGTCACGCATGCCACCCCCCCCCCCCCCCCCAAACCTCCCAGGCGTGGTGGACAACGCGTTCTTCATGAAGGAGATCACAGACGCGGTGAAGCTCAGGAGGCGCACGCAGGAGGTGTTTGAGCTGGCGGCGCTGCCGGGCACCAGCGAGGAGGACCGCCGGCGGCTGCTGCAGTTTGTCGTCGTGGGCGGAGGGCCGACGGGCGTCGAGTTTGCGGGTGCGCGCCCGGCCTTGGCCCCGACTCTGCCCTGGCCTCGGCCTCTTGTGCGTGCCGCGGGGCACGCCGTCCCCCGTTGAACACCTCGCCTCCCCCAACTCACCCTGCCGCAGCCGCCTCATGCACTCGGCGCCCACACCTCCCCCGCCAAACAAACCCCCCGTGCAGGCACCTTCTCAGACTTTTTGAAGGCCGACCTGTCCCGCAAGTACCCCGACCTCATGCCCTTTGTCAAGGTGACGCTGCTGCAGAACGCCCAGAGCATCCTCACCACCTTTTCGGCGCCGCTGCAGGCGCAGGCCATCCGCAACTTTGAGGCGACGGGCATCGACGTGCGCCTGGGGGTGCGCGTCACCGCGGTGAGTGCAGGGGGTGGCTGTGCGGGCGGCAGCTTCCAGGGGAAGCTGCGTGCGCTCGACGCACCGCTGTTGCGCGCAACCAGCTACGACGCCCTGGCTGCCGCTGCCGCCGCCGGGCAGCGCAGCGCTGCCACCAAACCACTGATTGCGCGCGCCCCTTACCGTGGCCCCCAAACCCCCACCTCCAACCCCCAAACCCCCCAGGTGGAGCGCGACTTTATGACGCTGAAGACAAAGGACGGCGAGGAGCAGAAGCTACCCTACGGCGTCTGCGTCTGGTCAACGGGTGCGGTCGCCCGCTGCCGCCGCGCCTTTCAACACGCGCCCCGACAAGACGCCCCGTTTGTTTTGATCGCCGCATCTTGACCGCAGCCCCAGGCCCTTTGGCTGCCCTTCCCTGTCCCCTCAAATAAACTGCCGTAGAGCAGCCGCCCCGCCGACTGCCACGCCGCCGCCTCAACCCCCCATCCCCCAGGCAATGCGGCGCGCCCCATGGTGCGCAACCTGGTGGCCTCCATCCCCACCCAGGCTGAGCTCAATAAGGGGGCCAACCCCGCGTCGGTCAAGCTGGCGGTGGACCCATACCTGCGCGTTATAGGTGCGCGCACCGCCTGGGCGGCCACTGTTTGTCAAGGGGCCGGGGCCGCCGCGCCGCCCGGTTGCCGCGTGGGCTTGGGCCTCCCTCAGCGGCTGCCAGCTCTGCGGGTGCGCAGTGTACATTCCGCCTTGCCCTGGCGCGGCCCCCCAAACCCCGCCGTTGACAAGGCAACGCGCCACCCGTTGGGAACCGCGCCCCGCAGGCGCGCGCGACATCATCGCTCTGGGCGACTGCAGCAGGCTGTGGGGAGAGCCCCTGCCGCCGACGGCGCAGGTGGCCGGCCAGCAGGTGCGTGCGCCCTAAACGGGGCAGCGTTTTGACGTGGACCCTTCATGAAGTGCTGGGTTGGCCTTTTCAATTCTGCGCCCAAAGGCCCGCCCCCTGCCCGTTCTCACTTCTCAGTCAGCCCACTGCTGCGCCTCGCGCGCAAAACGCAGGGTGCCTATGCGGCGCGCCTCATCAACCGGGGCTTCCAGGTCAACGAGGGCGGCCTCAACGTGCCGCCCCCAATCCGGGTGCGCCGCGCCGTGCGGTCGTGTTTTGCAGCGGCAACCCCTTGCGCTGATGGGCTGCCGCGCGCGCGGGGGGCTGCGCGGCCACCTGCCCACCCCCAGCCAGCTTCAAAAGCGCACACGCCCACCAAACGCCCCTCCACACCCCACACACCCCCAGGTGGACCCCAATGCCAGCGTGAGCCGCACCGACGTTGACGCGGCGCTGCGGCTGCAGCCCATCGACATCCCCAGGATGGCGGCGCAGGAGCGGCTGAGTGAGCTGGACATCATGGCATTCAACACCAACGACTCCACCTTCACACAGGCACGCCGCGCCACACCGCGCAGCGCGCGGGCCACTGCGGGGCTGGGGCCCGCCGGCCTCCCCCGCCGCTGCGCGCTCGGTGACCGCTCTGCAGCCGGGCGCCGCTGCACCCGCCTCGCTCAACCCGCCTTGATCCCCGCCCCCCAGGCCCCCCCCGGTGTTGAGTACTACCGCAAGCCCTTTGAGTTCCTGTCCCTGGGCATCATGGCGTACGTGGGCAACGAAAAGGCGCTGGTCAGCGCCGAGGTGCTGGACTCGACCTTCAACATCGCCGGCTCCCTCGCCTTCCTGCTGTGGCGCTCGGTGTATATCACCAAGCAGGTCTCCTTCCGCAACCGCGTCCTCATCCTCTTGTGAGCTTCTTTTCGGGGGTGGGGCGGTGTGGGGTGGGGCATGGGCTCCGCGGGGTCGACTCGCATGCGGCGGCGCAGGCCTGGCCACTGCGCGCACCCGCATGCGCACGTGCGCCTGCGCAGCGGCCCCGGCGTCGGCTGAACCCGCACACGCGTGCGCCACCCCCCTATCCCTCCCGCAGCGACTGGGTCAAGGCGCGCGTGTTTGGCCGCGACCTGTCGCAGTTCTGAGGGGACCGCCAGCGGGGCGGCGCTCCTGCGAGCCCGCAGGTCCCTGCCCAACCCCGCATGCGCACGCATGCGCATGCATTCAGACCCCATCACATGCATGCGCACGTGCCCTGCAGCTGCACGCGTGCGGGGCACGCGCCACGTCCTAGCGGCCCGTTGAATGGGCACGCGCCAAAAAAGGGGCGTCGGTTCCCCTCGCGCAATGCGCACCTTGCCACTTTTTGACGAGGCCTTTGGCGCGTGTTCTCTTTGCGTCAGACTGTCCTGCTGTCCTGCTGCCGCGCCGCCGTCGAATGGGGGCTGTTCCTGTGTGTGTGCGTGTCCCCGTGTGAGCAGCTGACGGCGGCCTCCCCCGCCAAAGCCCCACTGCCGTCCTTGGGCGTTCCTTGCGGCGCCGGTGCTTTCGCCCCCCCTCCATCCGTCCCCCTGTCCAACCCCTCGCCTCGCCCTGGCCTCGCCGGCCTTGGCGGGCATGTAAACGCTAACAGTGCTGCAGCGGCGGCGGCAGCAAAGGGGCGGCTGACATCGCGGGCGCCGTTGAAGTCCAGCTCCCCATTTGATGACCCGGCACCTTGGGGCGTGCCCAGGGCGTGCCCGATTCCAGGGCCGTCGTTGGACTGCCGGCTGCTCGAGTGCTGGGTGCCGGCGCAATGCGCGGCGGCTTCAACTGCGGCTTCCACTGCCTTGTGGCCGGCTTTCTTTTCTGCGTGCAACAAGCCTGCGTGCGCTTTGCCCCAACGCGGGCGCTGGTAAACATTCGGTTGCGGATCAACACATCGAGGCCGCCTGGCGCGTTGGGAAGGCTCGTCGACGGTGAGGGGATCGGGGATTGTGTTAGAATCCTTCGGGTGGAGCTTTGATTCGCGGCGTGACGCCGGCCAGCCAGCGGGGCCGGAGCGCTCGGTCTCCGCGCCGGCAGGACGCGTGTATCTGGGCCGTTGGCAATGCCGGTACCGAGGGAACACGGCCAGGCATCTTCTGGAGCGCGCGGGGTGGTTGGGAGGCCCTGCGGGCCGCCGCCTCGCGCGGCGGCGACAGCACGCGCAGCGGCATGCGCGCCAGTGCTGCGCCGTCGAGCTGGCGGCGGCACGGCCAGCAGGTTCACAGCTCCCGCACCCCCGCGACCCCTCCGCAGACGTGCTGCTCGTCGACGCCGGCACACTCGTTTGCGCAGCTGGGGCGACAGTCCCCGGGCGCCTCGCGCAGCCGCCGGCCGCGCGCGCCGGCCCACAGCTAGCCGCCGCAGGCGGCGGGCGCCCGCCATGCCGACGACCGACCTGCTGCGGACGTGGGGGCTTCGCCACAACCCCTTCGTCGACAGGACGGCGGAGAACACGAACCATGACGTCACCAGCCTCTACGTCCATTCGGACCTGCGGGGCTTCCGCCCCAACGACACGACTTATGTCTTTTTCGGGCGGCGGGGGTCCGGCAAGACCACCATCCGGCTGCAGATGGAGGAGGCCTACAAGCAGTACAACCAGCAGGTGGGCACGCGTACTGCCTTGCCTGCTGTTTGAGGCGCGACTTTCTCCGCGCCAAGCTTTGTGGCGTAGGGCGCGCTTTAAGCAGCCGGCGCAGGAGGCAGCGGCGCCGACGGGGTTGAGGGGTTGGCCGGGCAGCGCGCGCTGGCACAGGCCCTCTTTTGTTGCAATGCCCAATGCTGCAGCAGGAGCGTGCTTGGCAGGCTCGCAGCCGCGCGCGTTTGCCTGCTGGAGACGGCAGCTGGCGTTCAAGCGCGCATCGCGCCGCCAAAACAAAACACCCGCCCCACGCAGGCTCTCCAGGAGGGGCGGTCGCGGGGCCATTTCGTCGTCGACATCGCGCGGCCGGGCCACATGACGGCCTGCCTCTCCACATTCCAGGAGGCCATCGGGGCGACCCCCGACAACTGGGACGCCGCCTTCCAGGTGCGCAGCCGCAGGCGAGAAGCTTCCATGCGCTGCCGCTCCTGGTGTCGGCCACCGCCCACCGGCAGCTGCGCGGGCCGCAAGCAGGGCGCGCTGAACCTGCAGCTGAGCCCCCCACCCCCGTCCTGGCCTGGGCCAAGCCTGCAAATACGCGCCTGCGCGTTCCAACCGCGCCCCAACGCCGCCACGCAACCCCCCCCAAAGGAGAACTGGACCTCCACGGACCTGGCTGACTGCATCCTGTGCTACACGGCCACCCAGCTGGTGGCGATGGCAACGGCGGGGGGACCCGACGCCAAGGCCATGCTGGAGGCCCTCCGCGCCGACCCGCGCCTGGCGCACCAGTTCCTGCTGCTGGCCCACCTCTACGCGCGCGCCGACGGCTGGGCGCTCGCATGGCTGCGCGCCACGCTGCTGCGGCCGCGGTGCGCGGCGCGGGGTCGCGCTTTTCACCGCTGCGCCCCCTGGAGGCCTCGCGCATCCCCGCCTGCCCCCGTTTTGCGCGCGGCCGCCCTCGCTCCTGCACGGCCCTCACACGCCGTGCGTGCCTCGGCCCCCCCTCCCCCGCCCCGCAGCTTCACCGCCGCGCAGGTCACTGTGGCCGTCGCGGGCGGCCTCACCGTCGTGGCTGCGGGCGCTGTGGCGGCGCGCGACCCCGCAGTGGCAGACACCCTGGCGGCGCCCCTGGAGGCGGCGTGGGATTACGTAAGCGGTCAATGCTCTTTGGTTCCTGGTGCTGGCTTGCAGGGGATGTCTGTCAACGGCAGGAGTAGGCTGACTGCGCACGTCGGTCAACGCCCCTGCCCGCGGCTACGGCAAGCAAAAGCCGCGGCTGCCTCCCCTGAGACCCGCCCTGCCCTCTCACCCCCCACCATCCCCAGGCCGAGGCCGCCGTGCCGCCGCTGCGCAGCCACCCCAAGCTGGTGCTGGCCAGCCTGGGCAGCCTGGCGCTCGGGGGTGCCTGGTTGTACCGGTGAGCGCTGCTGAACACTAGGCCCCTGGGATTGGGGATGTTTTCAGCGGGTGGGGCTGGCATGCCGACAAGCCTTGCCGCCTAGCCACGCATTGCTTGCCCCTCCCCACTTCTCAAGCACCCACCCTCAGTTCCTAAAGAGCGCACCGCCCTCCACCGCACCCCGCGCGCAGCCGCTACGCCTCGTCCTCGTCCCTGGGTCGCGCCGCCGAGCTGCAGGCCGCCATCCGCGTCAACCGGCCCCAGCCGCCCGAGGCGGTTGCGTCCCTGCTGGACTCTCTGTTTGCGCGCCAGGACTCTGCCGCAGTGATCGCCACCCTCCACATCGGCCGCAGCGTGCACCAGAAGCTGGAGCTGCTGCAGCGGCTGGTGGTGGGGCTGGGGTGGGAGTCGCTGACCGTGTTTGGGGACTGCTTCGACGAGGTGCGCACCCGTGCGGGCAGTTTGGGGTTTCCAATCGCGGGGATTCGGGTCTGCCAGGCGCTTGGCTTCTGGTCCCGCTGTCGAGTGAAGGCTGTGTTTTGGTGTCCGCAGCCGCGCGTCAACCCGCGCACACCGCCCCCCCCCCCCCCCCCCCCCCCCCCCCCCCCCCCCACCCCCC
>BDRX01000255.1:0-13990 GCA_003203535.1 Raphidocelis subcapitata | reverse complement strand
GGGGGGGGGGGGGGGGGGGGGGGGGGGGGGGGCGCGGGAGGGGCGCGGGCGTGCGCGGTGGCGTGGGCAGACGGGGCAGGGCCTGCGAGACCGCGGGCCGGCACACAATCCACAACTCCCCCTAAACCCGACCACCCCAACCCAACCACCCCAACCCAACTCCCCCTAAACCCGACCACCCCCAACCCCCCGTAAACCACCCCCACCCCCCCCCCCAACACCCCCCCTCTTAGGTGCGCGAGGCCCAGGAGGCCATGGTGGTGCTGGACCGCTGCCACGGCCTCAAGGTCACCGCCATCCAGAAGGAGTACCAGGACTACATGGAGCGGGTGCGCAACAGGGCGCAGGCGGCGATAGACGCGGCAAACAGGTGGGGGGGGGGGGTGGCGCGCTTGGTTCGCGGTCGGGGGGGGGAAGGCGACACGGCGATCATAGGCGCGGCAAGCAGTTTGGGGGTTTGGGCCGGCCGGCGGCCGGCGGGGGGTTGTGGGTTCTCGCGCGGCCCAGGGCAGGGCGCGAGCGCCTCGGCCTGCTGCAAAACCAACCCTGGTCCCTCCTCCGCCTGCCCACCACCACCTCCCAGCGCCTCACGCCCCCCGCCCCCGCCCCCCCCCCCCTGCCTCCGCACCACCCATCCGTCCCCGCGTCCAGGGACTATCAGTCCAAGAAGACCATCCTCACCGCGCGCATCAACGTGTTGGTGGAGTACCTAAACCAGGGAGTCCCGGTCGCCCAGCTGCAGCAGCTCGCCGCGCACGTGCAGCGCGCGCAGCTCGCAAACGCCGCCGCCGCCGGCGACGACGCCGCGATGCTCATCGCCGCCGCGGCGGCCGCGGCGGGCGGCGGCGCGGGCGCGGCGCTGCCGGGCCCGGCGGACGCGGCCGCGGCGGCGGCGGCCGCCGCTGCTGCGGCGGCGGCTGCGGCGGCCGCCGCGGCGCCGGCGCCCGCCGCGGCTGTGGGGCAGGAGCAGCAGGAGCAGCTGCTCGCGGCGCTGGCCGCGAGCCAGGGGCGCATCAGCGTGGACTCCGTGCCGGAGCCGCTGCGCGGCCAGCTGTTGCAGGCGCTGCAGGCGCAGCAGAAGCAGCTGCCGCCCGCGGCGGCCGCCGCCCCACCCGCGCCGCCCAGCCCCAGGGCGGCGGCGCAGCCCGCTCCTGCTGCGGGCGCGCAGGCGGCGGTGCAGCAGCAGCAGCAGCAGCTGGCGGCGGCCACGCAGGCGCCAGTGGCGCCCATGGAAGTGGACCCATCCAGTGCCCCTGCCCCCGCACCTGCAGACCAGGCCGCAGCCGCAGCCGCTCCGCCCGAGGCCGCCGCGGCCGCAGCGGCGCCGGCCTCGCCCGGCGCCGCACCGCCGGCAGAGCCGACGGCGTCGCCGCCGGGCGGCGGCTCGTTCACGGCCGCGCTGGCAGACGCGCTGGCCACGCCCCCTGGCGGCAGCCCGATGCAGGCAAGCCCCGGGGCAGGCCAGGCTCTGCAGCAGCAGCAGCAGCAGCAGCCCGAGGCGCCGGCGGCGCTGGTGGCGCCGGGGCCGCCGCCGGCCGCGCCCGCGGCTGCGGCCGCGCTCGCCGCGGGCGCGCCCCCTGGCGCGCTCCCAGGCGCGCCCGCCGGGCCGGCGAGGGTCAACAGCCTGAACGCCTGGCTCGGCCCCGGCGCGCCGCCGGGCCGCATCGCCGCGCCGCCGGGCGGCGGCAGCCCCACCTTTGCGCTGCCGTCGGGGCGCGCGACCAGCGGCAGCCCGAAGGCGCTGGCGCCCGACGCCGCCGCCGCCCAGCAGCAGCAGCAGCAGCAGCAGCAGCAGCAGCAGCCGGAGGGCGCGGCCGGCAGCATGGGCCCGCCGCCGCCGCGCCAAACGCCGCCGCCGGCGGCTGGCGTGCATTGAGGGAGCGGGCCCGGGAGTCCCCCGATTGAAGATCGGGGCGCGCGCGCCGCGCGCTCACCCGCCCCCCCGCGCGCGCGCGCGCGCGCGCGGCACACTGCCTTCTGACCACCACCACCCCCAACACTGATTGACACCACCCCCCCGCTTGACTGCACCGCATCCCGTTTTTTCCGATGCGCGCGTGCCCTTTTGACCCTCTCTAATTCAAACGCGGCCCAACACCGGGTCTGCCGTGAGTAATCGACCGCCGTTTACACACGCAGGAGTGCATGCGTGCATGTGTGCATGTGCACGGGCACGCGGGGGCGGTTTCGGGAGGAGCACGAGCACACAAAACAGCTCTGCGCGACGGGGGGGGGGGGGCGCATCATCGGCGCTGGAGTCGGCAAACAGGACGGTGGGGCAGGGCGGCATCAATTGAGAGGCGCGGCCAAAAAGCGCCGGCATTGCGGCAACGCCGGCCGGCCCTGGGTGCGTGTGCAGTCCTGCTGCTGTGCACCCGCCCGGCGCGCGGCGGCGGCCGGGCCCAGACGTATTGGGGGAGGGGGTGTCTGCTCAGCGCGGGCCATTGATGCGGCCTTCCCAATGCGAGGGGCGGCGGCCGCGGGGGCGGGCCCCCACCACCGCATGTGGGGTGGCGGGAGGCCCCCCCACCACCGCATGTGGGGTGGCGGGAGGCCCCCCCACCACCGCATGTGGGGTGGCGGGAGGCCCCCCCACCACCGCATGTGGGGTGGCGGGAGGCCCCCCCCCCACCGCATGTGGGGTGGCGGGAGGTCCCCCCACCACCGCATGTGGGGTGGCGGGAGGCCCCCCCACCGCGGGGCCGCGCACGCGCCAGAGCTGCCGGGGTCGGCGCGCGGCGCCGCGCCAAGTCGGCGCGCGCGCGTGGGCGGCCGGGCGCCTTTTCGGGGTCGGCTGCGCGTGCGCGCGCGCGCCGCGGCGGCGCGGACGGCACAGGCAAAACAGCCGGCGCCCGCCCCCGGACAAAATGGGGGGCGCAGCTAACGGGTCAAAGACGGGGGGGAGCTGCGGCGGTAGCGCCGCTGCAGCCGCGCGGCGCGACGCGCCAAATCGTGGGGGTGCCTGCCTAAAGCAGCTTCGTGGGGGGCGTCACTCCACACTGGTGGCGGCCTTCAGGAATGGCGCGCCGCGCGGCGCCCCTTTGAATGGGGGCGCCGCGCGGCGGCCGACCGATTGCCGGCCCTCTCGCGTCCGGCAGCCACCTCTTCGGTGCCAGGTGCCGGCGGCGTCTGTGGCGCGCGGGGCGCGGGCGCGCGCGCACGCGGGCGCGGGCGCGGGCGCCCCGCGCGCGGGCGTCAAAAAAGGCTTGGGGTCGGCAATGAAATGTACACGGGGGCGCGCGCGGGGGGACGGCCCCGCGCGCGCGCCCCTCCTCCGGGCCGCGGCGGCGGCGCCATCTGGCGCGGCGGCCGCGCGCCCGCTGCGGGGGCGGCGGCTCAGCCGCTCTGGCCGCTCTGGCTCTGGGCGCTGGCCTTGGCCTCGCGGATGAGCCGCTTGATCAGCTGCACGTCGGCCTGCGGGCGGTTGGGGTTTGGGGGAGGCGGGCGGGGTTGGGGGGAGCAAGGGGCAGGGGTCGGCAGGGTGCAAGGGGGTAATTGAAGGCCCGCCGAGGGCCGGCGGAGCGCGTGGTCGCGGGTGTTTTGGGGCGGGGCGGCGCCGGCCGCCGGCTGTCGGCCGGGCTTCGGAAGAGGTGGCGGCGGCACGCCGCCCACCCGGGGCAGGCCGAAGCGGCACGGGGCCCCGGCCCGGGCGGCCGGCCAGCTGGAAATCCGTCAAAAATCCGCCGGTTGGCCCACCCGGGCCCCGCGGGCGGCGGGGAGGCCGGGCTGGCGCGCTTGGGCGGGCGACCGGACCGCGCAGACCGCGCGGCCGGGACGGCTCGAACGGCCTCCCCGCCACCGTCAAACGCCCCAAACAACCTCCCCATCCCCATTGCGCGGCCGCTAGCCGCGGGCGCAGCTGGGCCGTGGGGGTTGCCGGGAGCGGGGCTGATACGGCCAATGCGCGGTCGGACCCCGCCCCCGGCCCCGTCAATGGCCAGCTTTCATCGCTTTGATCCCATAAGAGCGGGAGTGGCAGGCCCCGCGCCCGCCTCGGCCGTGCTCGTCGGCCTACGCCACCCCGCAACCCGGCGAAACTCACGACTGCCTCCTCGCGCTTGAGCTTCTGATTGAAGAAGGGCCGCTTGTAGTTCAGTGTATACGCCTCCTCGAGGGGGTGGGACGAGGCGCGCGGCATGGTGGCCTTGGGGTGGAAGACCGGCGCGAACGGCGTCGAGGAGGGCAGTGCGGGCGTCCGGGTGCGTGGCTCGGCGTGGGGTTTTTGAAATTGTGCCCTGCGGGGGCTGCGGATCGCGTGCTGAGCGCAAACGGAGAGCCCGGCCCCCAAAATTCTGGCCAAGCACTCCGCGCGATTGACGGGGCGGGGCGGCTTGCGCGGGGCTGGTAAGCGCCGCGGGAGGCATGGAACCCTCGCTGCAAGTGCGGCTGCGGCGCGGCGGCGCCACCCGCGCTGCGGCCGTGGCACGACTCGGCGCGCATGCAGGGCGCGCGTTCCGGGCAGGCCGCGGCCCTCCAACGCCGCGCAGCCACGGGCGCGCGCGCCAACGCACACCACCGCGAATTGTTTGACGCGGACGCGGCCCGCTGTCGCGCGCGCGTGGCCCCCGCGGCCGCCGCCCCTCCGAGCCGGCGGGCTGGAACCGTGCAACGGCGGGCGACGGCGGCGGTGCGGCGCGAGCGTGGAGCGCTTCGGCTTGATCGCCCATCAGGTCCCGTTGGTGGTGCCCCCTCATGCCAGGCTGGGTGGTGGCGCTGGGAGTTGCCAGGGCCCCGGAACGCCGCTGGCACATGCGCGACCAGCCGGCGGCAGCATTGTCATCAAGGGCGACGGCGGCGGAGGCGGCGGCGGCGCCGCAGCGAAGCGCGGCGCGCCGGCCGCGCCAGGCGCACCGCACGCAAACTCACGACCCTTTGGCACTCGCAAACCACGATGAGAAAAAAAAAGCGGCCGGTCAAACCCGTGGACCTCAGACGCACTTTAGTGGCCGGATCGTATACCAAACGCTATCTTTCAATTTATGAAAACCCTTCAAGCCAGCGGCGAGCCGCCCCGCATCGTTCTCGGCCCGCCCGCGGTCCGGGACGCCGTCTCGGGAGTATCTGGAGCAGGAGGCGCGCGCGATCCGATTGGTTCAGCGACCCAGCAGCCGCTGGCGGCCGCGCCGGTGCCGCCGCCTCCGCCGCCGCCTCCGCGTGCGTCCTGCGCGCCGTGCCGCGGCCAGGCCGCTGCCGTGCGCGGGCCCGGCAACATGTTCAGCAAGCTCGGCGCCAAGCTGGGCCTGGCGAGCGCGCCCGCAGAGCCGCCCGGCCTGCCGCAGCAGCTGGTGGCGTCTGCGACCGCCGCGCTCGAGGACGCGACCCCGACGCTCTCCTGGCGGCAGCGCGCGATCGGCTTTGGCGTGTGCTTCGGCGTCGGCATGCTGTTCTCCTTCTTGGTGCGGCTGGAAGGGGGTCGCGCCAGTATGCGCGCATGCGCCCCAGCAGGCAGGCCGTCCTGGGCCCAAAAAACCCTTCCCCCAGTTTGAATCCCCAACCAAACCGCACTTGCCGCCTGCACGCAGTCGCTGATTTCGCTTTGGACGTTCCAGCTTACGGGCTTTGCGGTGCTCTATTCGCTGGGCGCGATCCTCTCCCTGGCCAGCACAGCCTTCCTCATGGTGAGCTGCGGGCATGGATGGGTGCGTGGTCGGTGGCCGCATGCTGTTCCGCATGGCTGGGGCTGTCAGTGTTGCTGGTCGGCCGACAGCTGCAAGGCGGCGCCGCAACGAAACGCTCGGCGTCGGGCCGCGGCGGACTGCGCCCAGCGGCACCACTACAGCCGCAGCCTGCAGGGCGCTCAAACGCGCGCGCTGGCGGAAACCCTCCACCACCGGCCGCAGGGCCCCTGCCGCCAGCTCAAGAGCATGATGCAGTCCGGGCGGTGGATTGCGACGACGGTGTACCTCGCCGCGATCGTGGGCACGCTGGCCGTCGCGTTCAACGTGAAGGGCGCGCTGGGCGCGCTGCTGGTGCTCGTGCTGCTCGTCATCCAGCTGGCGGCCTTTGTGTGGTACGCGCTGACCTACGTGCCGGGGGGCACCGCGTTCCTGGGGCGCATGGTGGGCATCAAGTGAGCGCGCGCCGCGCCGGCTGCGGTGTGCGCGCCGGGTGGGATGCAGGGCGCGCGCTTTCCAGGCAGGCCGCGGCCCTCCACTGCCGCGCAGCCGCGGGCGCGCGCGCCAACGCACACCACCGTGGATTGCTTGCGCCTGCAGCAGCTTTCGCGCGCGCGGCAACCGCGGCGGCCGCCGCCCCTGCGCCGGCGGGCTGGAACGCCGCGGGCGGCAGGGCTGCCGGGTGCAGCGCGCGTCGCAGCGCAGCGTGTGGAGGGTAACGCGCAGTAGTGGCAGCAAGGTATGGGGCGGGGCGCGGGCGACGGGGCACAAGGATCGTGCCGGGGCTGCACTCTGTGCCGCATTCGAGCGCCGCCGCCCTGGACTGGGCGTGACCCGTTTCGCAATCACACCGGCGGCGGCAAAAGCTGGCGCGCGATTGCTGCCGACCATCGATTTGCAATCAGCTCTGGACTCGCATTTGCGCAGGGGAGGCAGCCAAGCTTGCAGGCAGCGACACAAAGAGCACAGCGGACCCCCACGGCAGTGTTGGCCCGCGGGGGCCGCCGGTCGGGCCACGGGCCCCCATGGCCATTGAAAGAGCATAAGCGGGACGCGAGCCCGCGGCCGAAACGCCTGCTAGGGTGTAGAAATGGACGGGTGAGCGCCGTGCGGGGCCTGATCTGATTGGGTGACCGGCCTCCCCGACTGGCAGGACGCGGGCAGGCGCCCAGCAGGGGTGCAGTGCGTGAGTGGGCACGGCAGCTTGCGCCTGGGGCACGCCCGCCTCGGCCTGGGCCCCCTGGCGCGCGCGCCAACCGTCCCCGCCGCACCGCGCTGCGCTGCCGCTGCACCGCGCAGGGCGGCGGAGACCGCCGCAGGCAAGGCCTTCCCGGACAGCACCCTCAGCGACCGCAAGGGCAAGCGCCTGAAACCGGGAGCGGAGGCGGTGTTTGCGGTCAGCGGGCCGGGCGCGTACGCCCCTGCGCCGACCCACGACCCCTGGGGCGATGTCGACGGCGGCGCCGGCGACTCGCGGCTCTACAGCCCCCGCAAGGGCGTCGGCATGATCGATGTCTGCCGCAGGTGCGGGACGCACGGTGACGGCGCTGCGCCCGCCCGCCCCAATGGCTGGCAGCGGCCCGCCGCTCGCCGCCGCGCCGCCGCTGACGCCCAGCTAGCATGGCTGCTTGAGGGGCGATCTGCAGTCGTTTTTTTTTGGTCGGGTCGCAACGGCCGCGCTCACGCCGCCCCGCCCCGCCCCCCTCCCCAAAGGCTGTGGGCGCTGGCGTGGCCGCTGGCGTGGATGGAGGTCCTCACCTTTGCCAAGGAGCTCATCATCACTGCCTTTGTGGGGCGGCTGGGCGCGCTGGAGCTGTCCGCGCTGGTGCTGGCGCAGACGTTGTACAACGTGACAGGAAACGCGCCGTGAGTTTCCGCCCCGCGGCCCGCGCATTGCTGATGCCGCTGCGCGATGCCGGCGACCGGCTGGCCGTTGCGCTGCGGGTTTGCACAGCTGCTTGAGGGGAGATCCGCTGCCGGATGCTTTTTTGGTCGGGTCGCAACGGCCGTCGGCGCGCGCGAGCCGCGCCGACGGTCGACCCCGCCTGCGCGGCGCCCTCCGCGAAACGGCCTCCCAACCCGTCCCCCGGCCAAACGCAGCATGCTGGGCGTGGTCACGGCGATGGAGACTTTCTGCGGGCAGGCGCACGGCGCGCGGCGGTACCAAATGGTGGGGCCGCAGCGGCCGCAGGGGGGGATTCCTGCCTGCACCCGGCTGTTTGTTGTTTTCTCCCCGCCGTTTGCCTCCGCACTTGCGCAAGCCGCAGCCCCCACCCACCCACCCAACCAACCAACCAACTCACCATTCAACCACCCACCCGCCCACCCCGCCAGGTGGGCATCGTGCTGCAGCGCGCGCTGGCGATATCGCTGGTCTACTGCGTCGGCGCGCTGCTGCTGTGGACCCGCGGCACCGCGCTGCTGGTGCGGATGGGCCAGGACCCCACCATCGCGGCGGCGGCGGGCAGCTTCACGATGGCGCTGGGGCCGGCGCTGGTGCTGGACGCGGCGGACCAGTGCTGCAGGCGAGTGCGGGAGGAGGGGGGAGGGCGGGGCGGGGCGGGGAGGCAGCGGCAGCGGCAGCGTACGCCTTGCGGCGTGCGCCCGTGGGGTTTGGGGGTTGCAGGCGGACGCTGCCCCTGCTTGGCAGCAGGCGGGTGGGCGCGGGTGCGGCGCAGCCTGCGCCTGTGCAACGTCAAGCCCGAACGCCCGCCGCCTGCGAAATCCCCCCCTTTCCGCACCCCCAGGCGCTACCTGTCCGCCCAAGCCGTGGTGCAGCCGCTGATGCTGGTGACGCTGCTGGCCACGCTGCTCACGCCCCTCTTCCTCTACCTATTCGTCTTCAAGTGCGCTGCGCACCACGGGGCGGGCGCCGCATTGGCAGCTTGAGCGTTCGCAGCTTGGGCGCTGGCAACTTGGGCGTTGGCAGCTTGGGTGCAGCGGCGGCCGCGCCAAGCTGCCCTGCAGCCGCGCCCGCCCCTTGCAGCACCAGCCGCTCCCCCAGACCGGCCCCGTTGTGCCCCTCGACGCCCGCCAACCACGCCCCTCCCCCCCTCCCCCGACCCGAAACCTGCCCCCCAGATACGGCATGGGCCTGCTTGGCGCGGCCATTGCTTGGGACCTCACCCAGGCGGCCTCCCTGACCATGATGGTCGCCTGCTGCGTGCTGCACACGCGGCGGCAGGCGCCGGCCAAGTGCACGTGGGGCGGCTGGACGCTGGAGGCGTTTGAGGGGTGGGGGCAGTACATAACGATGGCGGTGCCGTCGATGGTCATGATATGTGGGTGGCCTTTTTCCACAAGTTTTTCCTTGCGAAAACAAAACACTTTTACGCCGCGCTGTGTGCACAACTTGGGGCGGCCGTTTTCGTGCCTCTGCTCTGCTCTCTGTGGGGTCTTGTTTGCGGCGCACGCACAGCGCGCCGCGGCACAACACACGCAGAGCCGCCCTGGGCGCCCAAGCGCACTCCAGCACACCGCAACACGCAACCGGCCCCACCCCCCGCCCCCACCCCCAGCCCCACCCCCAAACCCACCCCCGCTGCCATCCCCACCCCCAGGCCTGGACTGGTGGACGTTTGAGGTGATAGTCATGCTGTCCGGCCTGCTGCCCAACCCCGACATAACCATGTCGATGATGGGCATCACCTTCAACATACACGCGCTCTGCTTCTTCGCGGCGCACGGGCTCAGCGGCGCGGCGTCCACGCGGTAGGGGGGGGGCGTTGAGGAGGGGCGGCGCGGGGGCGGGGAGGGGAGGGGCGGGGCGGGGCGGCTTTGGGGACGGGCGGCGTTGGGGAGGGGCGGCGGCGGCAGAGGGGGACGGGGCGGGGCGGGGCGGCGGCGGGGGCTGCGGCGGTGGCGGCACACTGCGCGCAGTGGGGCTTCGCGGCTTGCTGGGCAGCTGCTCGCAGCTGCCCAGCTGCCCGCGTGCCAGTGACCCCGCGCATTCCAACCCAACGCCGGCCCGCGCCCGCCCAAACCCAACGCCGCAGGATCGGCAACGACCTCGGCGGCGGCCGGCCGCGCATGGCGTGGCTGACTACTCAGGTCGGCGTGCTGCTTGGGACGGTGGTGATGGCCGGCTTTGCGGCGGTCCTGGTGCTGGGACGGCACAAGCTGGGGGCGCTGTTCTCAAGCGACGAGGCCGTGGTGCTGCTGACCGCGCAGGCGGTGCCGCCGCTGGCGGTGTCGCTGATCGGGGAGGGCGCCAACACGGTGCTGTCCGGCATAATGCGCGGCTGCGGGAGGCAGAAGATCGGGGCGACGGTCAACCTGGTGCGCGCCTGGAGGGGCGGCGTTTGACTCGCGCGCGCGCAGTCCGCACCCGCACCTGCACTCAGCCAAACCCAAGCCAAACCAAACCAAACCAAACCAAACCAAACCAAACCAAACCAAACCAAACCAAACACAACCAAACACAACCAAATCAAACCAAACCAAACCAAATCATACCAAACCAAACCAAACCAAACCAAACCAAACCAAACCAAACCAAACCAAACCAAACCAAACCAAACCAAACCAAACCAAACCAAACACAACCAAACCAAACCAAACCAAACCAAATCATACCAAACCAAACAGGTCACCTACTGGGTCATAGGACTGCCCCTTTCTGTGGCCATGGCCTTCTGGGGCGGCCTGGGGGCGCTGGGCCTGTGGACGGGCCTCGCGTGCACGGCCAGCCTGCAGGCGCTGCTGATGACGTGCACAGTGTTCAGGTGCGCGGCGGCGCGGGGCGGGCTGGGAGTTTGAGGGATCGGATTCGGGGGCGGGCCCTTTGCTCGCTTGTGCGCCGCAATGGGTGTGCGGCGCCTGCGCCCTGTTTAGGAGCCTGCTGCGCAGCTCGGCTCTAGGGCTTGCGTGACAACACAAAAATCCTGACAACACAAAAATCGCAAAAAAATGCAACTCGCAGATTTGATTGGTCACAGGAGGCGCAGCGTGCCAAGTCCCTGGTGGAAGCCGGGGAGTTGGTGCTAGAGGACGAGGTCGTGATCTGAGGAGGCCAGCCAGATGATCCAGAGCTGCCAGATCTGATCTTGGTTTAGATGCGGACCCGATAGACCTGGGCGCCCCAGCGCCGCCGGGGGCTGCCTGCTGCTGCGGCTGCCGCCGCCGCCGCCGCCGCCCTGCTGCCGCCTCGCGCGCGGGCGGCGGCCGTGCGCGCGCCGCCCTTCTTTCTGACCGCCGCCGCCGCTGCTGCCGCCGCCGCCGTCGCAAGCTTTGGCCTGCTGTCCTGTATCCCAAGCATCACCTTTGGAATTCGTCCGAGAAAAATGAATCAAAACCCCTCCCTACCACCCGCCGCTGCAAAGACTTGGCGGCACGCAGCAGTAAACTCCTCGCTTCCGGAGGGCCGCCCGTCGGGTTGACGCGCAGCATATGCAGCTTGAAAGGGCTGATCTGCCAGGTTCCTGCAATCCGGCGCGGTTCAGGCTGCGCGGGCGGGCGGCGACTGCGCCGCGCCACGCGGGATCGACGGCGCCGTCGCGGGTGCCGCCGGTGGGCGTTTCTTTGACGCCGCACGCCGCGGCGCCGACCAAAGCGGCCCGCCGCACCCCACCAAACGCTTTCCTGCGAGCTTCACCGCGCACCCGGCCTCCCGCCGCCCTTCCAGAGCTTGCCAGCGCCCCACGCGTGCGGTTCCGCGGCCATGTCGGCGCCCTCCCCCTCCGCGGCGATGGGCCGCGTGGCCGTGATGGCCGGGCAGCTCACCAGCTACAAGACGGGTATGCGCGCGCTGCGAAAGGGGCGATCTCTGGGGGCCAGGACCGCAAGTGCCCTCCGTCCAGCAGCCCGCGCCCTGCGCCCGCGCCAGGAGGCGCGCACAAGCGATGCCTGATTGAACCTCTTCCTCCCGCACCTCGACGCGCAGGCGAAGACGGCGAGCCCGAGCAGCTGCACCAGCTGCTGACACGCGCGCCGACCGCCGCCGCCGTGGCGCCGCACTCGCGCGGGTTCATGCGCGCGTTCCCCCAGGCCACGACGATGGCCGAGTTCCCCACCGCGGCGCACGACGCGCTCGCGCTGGACGGGCTGCTCACTGCGGAGGAGCGCGCCGTGCGCGACAAGGCCCGCGCGTTTGTGGTGCGCGCGGCGGCGGGGGCCCGGGACCCTGTGGCGGTTTGACCCTGCTGCCGCGGCGGCAGCTGAGCTGGCGCGGCGCAACGCACAGCGCCATTGCACGCGCATGCAGCATGCCCACCATGCACATGCCACCTGCACCGTGCGGCTGTGCGCAAGCGCCGGCCTTCCCCACAGAACAAGCGCACCGCCCCTGCGCCGCCCGCCCCTCGCCCGCGCGCCGCGCGCTCCACGGCCGCCGAGCGCCCGCGCCCGCAAAAAAACGCAAACGGCACCGCAGGAGCGCGAAGTCGCGCCAGTCATTACGGAGTATTGGGAGCGCGCGGAGTTCCCTTTTGAGCTGGTGCCCAAGATAGCGGCTCTCGGGCTGGGGGGCGCGACCATGCAGGGCTATGGCTGCCCGGTGCGCGCGGGGCCGCGAGGGGCGGGAGGGTGGGCGGCAACAAGAGGGGCCGGCGGCAGCTGCCGGCTCTTTGGGCTGAGTTTGGGTGCGTCGACGGCGGCGGCTGTGGGATCGGCGGCGCCCGCACCACACTGCCCGGCGCCCGCCCCTCCTGAATCACTGCCCTCCCCCCCCCCCCCCCCCCACCTTCCCGCCGGCGCGCGGGCACCCAGGGCCTTAGCATCATGGCCAACGCGATGGCGGCCGTCGAGTTTGCGCGCGTCGACGCCAGCCTCGCTACCTTCTCGCTGGTGAGGGGCTGCGCGCGCAGCTGTGCTTCTCAAAAAGCAAAAACGGTTGGGCGGGAGGCGCGTTGCGCGCGCTTCCTGCCTCTCGCTATGCCTGTACCCGCACCAGCAAAGCCCTGCGGACTGGGAGGCCATCGACCGCCCAATCCACCCCCGCCCGCCACCCGCCGCCGTGCCAGGTGCACAACTTTCTGGCGCTGATCACGATCGGCCTGCTGGGCTCTGAGGAGCAGAAGCGCACCTACCTGCCCGCCATGGCCAAATACGAGCAGGCAAGCTGGGGGCTGCGCGCGCGAGCCTCGGACTGCCTCGCGCTTGCCTTGGGCACTGCGCGCGCGTGCCTGGGACCGCAGGCCAGCTTGTATCAATCGATCGCCTCCCCGGCTTGTAACCCAACGCAACAAACATATGACTAATACCGCGCACCCCTCGAAACCGCGCATCACCCCCTTCCAACAAAAACAGGTCGGCTGCTGGGCGCTGACCGAGCCCTCCAATGGCAGCGACGCGAGCAGCCTTACCTGCAGCGCGACCAAGGTGCCCGGCGGCTGGCAGCTGGACGGGCAGAAGCGGTGGATCGGCAACGGAACGTGGGCCGACGTGTCGGTGGTGTGGGCGCGCAACAACGAGAGCGGGGAGGTGCGCGCGGCAAAACCATGCGGGGCGCGGGGGGGGCATCTTTTGCGCGCGGGCTGCGCGGCCGGCTTGGATGCTGGCCGCCTGTTCGGCGCGGTGGGCGGGCGCGTTGGGATGCGCGTTGGCAAGTGCCGTGCCCGGAAGCTTCTCCTGGACCTCGCACCACCCACCCCAAGCTCGGTCAAAGCCCGCACTCAATGAATTCAGACCGAAAAGCACCCCCAACGCCCCGCGGCGCCCAAACCCGGAGCCCCAAACCCAGACCCCCGCCCCTGCGCCCGCCCCCCCCCCCCGGTGGTCAAACCCAGGTCAACTGCTTCATCGTGAAGAAGGGCACCCCCGGCCTCAAGGCCACCAAGATTGACAACAAGATCGCGCTGCGCTGCGTGCAGAACGCAGACATGGTGTTCGAGCGCTGCTTCGTGCCCGACTCGGCGCGCCTTCCGGGTGGGTTTTTGGTTTGAAAGGGGTTTGGGGGAGGTGGGTAGGTTTGGGGCAGGCTTTTGAAGGGGGGGCAGGGGTTTGAGCGCTGCTTCGTGCCCGACTCGGCGCGCCTGCAGGGTGGGTTTCTGGTTGGGGAGGTCTCTGGTTGGGGCAGGGGTTTTGGAGGGGGAGTTTTGGAGCAGGGGAGGCGTTTTTTACCGCCCCGACGGGGTAAACCTTGCGAGCTCTCTCCCCCGATCCTCCCTCACACTCTCCGTCGCGCTGCGCACAACCAGGCCCCCTAAACCCTGCCCGCCCCCCTCCCCCCGCCCTCCCCCAGGTGTGACGTCGTTCAAGGACAC
Source organism: Raphidocelis subcapitata (assembly GCA_003203535.1). Classification (NCBI taxonomy): domain Eukaryota; kingdom Viridiplantae; phylum Chlorophyta; class Chlorophyceae; order Sphaeropleales; family Selenastraceae; genus Raphidocelis; species Raphidocelis subcapitata. The sequence continues at coordinate 174 of BDRX01000255.1, read as the reverse complement.
CAACAAGGTGCTGGCCCTCAGCCGCATCATGGTCGCGTGGCTGCCGGTGGGCATGGCGATGGGCGCGTACGACATGGCGGCGCGGTGAGGGGGGGAGGGGGCTGGGGGGCATTCGGGGCAGGGCGGAAGGGGGGAGAAGGGGAGGGAGGGGGCAGGGGGGGAGGGGGGGGGGGG
>BDRX01000253.1:0-14449 GCA_003203535.1 Raphidocelis subcapitata | reverse complement strand
GTCCGCAGGTTGGCTGGGCCGTTTTTGGGGGCTGATTAAGAATGGGATACGGGGATTGGGGAGGGAAGGCGCGCCCCTGCAGCGTTTGCGCGCCGCGCCGTCGCGCATCTGCCCTGAAAGGGGCGGGAGGGAAACAGCAAGGGGCACGAGGAAAGGCGCGCCGCCCACCTGAGGCCTGGTATATGGGGTACCCCTGCAGCTGGCGGTTGCGGCCCCAGTGCTCGTCCAACATCAGAAGGAGCTCCTGGGGGGGGATTGAGGTGGGAGGGGTGTTGACAGGCGGTTTCTGTGTGTGCTGCGCTGTGCTGTGCTGTGCTGTGCTGTGCTGTGCTGTGCTGTGCTGTGCTGTGCTGTGTTGCGTTGTGTTGCGTTGTGCTGTGCTGTGCGTGTGAATGCGCGGGCTTTCAGCCGACGCACACGGGCGAGCAATGCGCTGCGCGCGCGCAGATCGCGCCCAACACCCGGCGCCCAGCGCGCGCGCAAGCGGGCCCCACCTGCGCGCGTCCCAGCGCCACGATCGGCAGCAGCACCTTGCCGCCCCGGATCAGGGTCGACGTGACCTGCAGTTAGTAACGCCAGCAGATCACAGATCAGCAATTGGAACCGGGGAGTTGCAAACTGAAGCACTCGAATGCGGGTGATGGGTTCCCAGAAGGGTTTGGGTTTTAGAAGTACCGGCCTGTGGTGGCAGCCTCCAACCCCCAACCCCCACCCCCAACCCTCCCCCGTGCCTTGTCGAGGAAGCGCTTCTCCCTCACTGCGCGTGCCAGGTGGCGCGACACTCCATAGGTTGACTCAACAATCACTGGGGGGGGTTGGGGGGGTGAGGGTTTTGGAGGTTTCGGGAGGTTGGGGGCGGCTTGGGGTTGGGAGGTTTCGGAGGTTTTGAGAGGTTGGCGGCGGTTTGGTAGCCCGTTGGTTGTGGGCCGCGACGGCTGCAAGATGCGAAAAGCCCTGCCATTCCCAAGCTCCCCAAACAACACCCCCAAACCCCAAGCAAAAAGGCACCCCCCCTCCAACCCCAAGCGATGACTCACGGACGTCCGGCCGCGTCGCGGGCGTGTCAGCTCCGGGCAGGTGCCTGTCGGCCACGCGGGAGTAGTCACCCGTGTAGAGGACGGTGCGGCCGGCGATGGTGACGCTGAACATGGCGGCGCCCAGCACGTGGCCGGCGCGGTGGGCGGTGACCTGGGTTTGGGGGTGGAGTTTTGGGGGGAGGGGGCGTTTTGAAAGGGGAAGGCGGGGTGTTTTGAGGGGAGGTGGGGCGGCAGTTTACGCGAGGCACCGCACGCAACGCCCGTGGCCCCGTCACGGCCGCGGCGCTGGCCCCCAAATAAAAGCGCAGTCTGTCAGGCGCCCAGCTGTATCCCCCCAGGTCAACGGCCCGGTCAAACTCAGCGCCCCACCTGTATCCCCCCCAGGTCAACGGTCTGGTCAAAGTCGATGACCTCGGCGCGCGCCATGGCCGCCTCCAGGTCTGACTCATTGTACAGCCCCTCGTCGGCGCTGCCCGCGCTGACGCGGACAAAGTCGGACAGCAGCGTGTGGAATATGGCGCGCGTGGGGTGAGTCATCAGGAGGCGGCCCTGGTTTCGGTTGCGTTTGGTTCGGTCCGGGCTTGTTTTGGTGGTGGCGGGGCGGAGGGGTGTCGCAAGGGGCGGCGGCAAGCTCGAGCGGGCCGCTGTATGACGCCCGCTGCGGCTCCAGGCCGCTCCCGCTTGCGCCCCTGCCCCAAACCAAGTTGCCCCCACAAAGCCCCCGCCTCCCACAACCCAAACCCACCTCCCCGCCACCCAGCACCAAGCCGCCGCCCCCCAAACACGACTTTCGACTCAAAAGCCGCCGCCGCGCCAGCCTGCACCGCGCCCCCCCAACACCTCCCACCTTGAAGTTTGTGCGCCCCACCAGGTAGGGCACCGCGGCGCAGTGGTCCAGGTGGAAGTGGGTGATTAGCGCCGCGTCGACGGCGTCGAGGTCTACCTCGTCCAGGAAGGGGAGGGAGGCCAGCCCGCTGAAGCCGGGGTGGATGCCGCAGTCGAGCATCACGCGCTTGCCCCTGCGGGAGGGGGAGGGGGGTGGCGCGGGGGCGGTCGGCGCGGCGCGGCGCCGCGCGGCGCCGCGCGGACGGCGCGGCGCGGAAGCGCGTCGCGAGCGTTTCATCCCCGCTGCGCCACCCGCTGCGGATACGGGCAGCCGCAGCCGCAGCCTCAGACCACGCCCCCGCGGCTGCTGCATCGGCTCACATGTACTCGAGGATGATGCAGGAGCGGCCGACCTCCTGGCCGGCGCCGAGCGGCGTGATCTTGAGCACCGCTGCGGGGTCGGCCGCCGCGGCCTCCAGCGCCTCGAGCTCCTGGGAGGCGCGGCGCTTGGCCTGGGCCATGATGGGCGCGAGGCCGGGCCGCGCGGGGCCGCGGGCGGGCCGCGAAGGGCGCTCTCCCGCGCTACACTGCTGCTGCTGCTGCTCTGCTGGTGCTGCGCTGTGGCGCTGCTCCGGCTACGCTGTTCGGCGCAATGTAACCATGTAATGTGCCACCTCGCAGTGGTTTGCGGGCTATGTATGGGTCGACGCGTTCAGAAGCGATTGCGCTTCCTGGCGACGACAGCCCGGCCCCCTTTGACGGCGCAATCCCGTGTTGTAATCATCCTCAAACGCGCTTAAACTCCACCAGCAGGCCCGCTCTCCGCCTCTCACCCCTGCACCAGTCCTGAGCACCAGCCCTGGCACCCCACCAAGCGCTCGCCACGGCTCCAGCACGGCGCGAAAGGGGCACGGGGAATCGAAGGCCCCTGTAAGCAGGCGCGCGGCCCTCCTGGCCGCTGGCGCGCCGCGCGCGGGCGGCGTAACCGGCGCCGATGGATGCTCGCCGCCGCGGGGGGCGGGCGCGCCGTAGCCCATGGGCCCTGCTGTTGCTGATGCTGATGCTGGCAGCCGCAGCCACGGCCGCCGCCGCACAGCAGCTGGACGCGGCTGCTGCGGCGGCGGCGGGGGGGACCGCCGCCGCACAGCCGCGGGACACGGCGGCGGCGGCGGCGGTGATGCCGGAGACAGCAGCGCCCGACCTGCAGCAGCCGCGGTCCGCTCCGCAGGAGCCCAAAGCCACGGCGGCGGCGCCAGCCCCGGCAACGGCGCATGCGGCGCCGCAGCAGCCCGAGCCGCAGCAGCCCCAGCCCCCAGCCGCGCCGCCGGCCGCCGCGGCAGCGGCAGCCGCGCCGGCCGGCCCCGCCCCCGGCACCGTCGCCCAGCTTTGGTCTTGGTGGCCCGCGTCCGGCCGCGCCGCCCCGCCCGGCGCGACGCCGGCCTACTCTTGCCTCGCAAACGCGTTCAGCGGCGGCCCGCGCGACGCGAGCGTGTTCAGGTGGGAAGGGGGCGACGGCGGCGGCGGGGCCGTCGTCGTGCCGCGTTGCGCGCCGCTTTTCAAGGAACTCGACTCGGCAGCCGCCCCCTGGAGGTTCCCCTGTGTGCACGGGCGCGCGGCCTTGCCAGAACGCAGCGTTGGCCGACCGCCCCCGCACGCACGCGCCCCGCACACCCGCCCGTTGCCCAACAACCCCCCTCCCCCGCAGCCAAGTCGGCGAGGATGGGATCCTATCGGCAATCTTCAGCTGCATAGGGGAGGGGGGAAAATACTATGTAGAGCTCGGCACAGAAAACGCCACCGTCTGCTCTACCCGATACCTCCGCGAACACAAGGGCTGGAGGTGGGGCGGCGGGCCGGGCCGCCTTGGTCGGGAGGGTGGCGCAATCGCTCCCCAGTTTGACCGGGGGCCCCGCAGAGGGCCCGGCCGGCCGACCGGGCCCGACCGACCGACCGACGAACCAGCACCCTCCCCCCTCCCGCCCGCAAAACCAAAATCCCCCCTCCCCTCCCCTCCCCTCCCAAACCCGCCCCGCCCCGCCCCGCCAGCGGCCTGCTTTTGGACGGCGGGCACTCCAACCCCGACATAAACCTGCACGCAGAGTACCTGCGCTCGAAAAACGTGGTGCGCAAGTTCAAGAAGCACGGGGTGCCCTACCCCGGGTTTGACCACATGACAGGTGGGAGCGGGCCAAAGGGTTGACCGCGTTGACCGCGCTGGCCGCGTGGGGCGCGCGCTTTGAGGGGGCTTTGCCTGTATCCCAGTGGGTGGGAAGCTTTCAGGCTTTGTGCACCGGGTGGGCCTTAATAGCATGGATGCGGCACCAACCCCGGCGCGAATCGGCGGGCAACCCCTCTGGCCGCAAACCGAGGCGCCCTCCCTCTCAAAAACGCGCGCGGCCCCCAAACCGCCACCCCCCCCAGTCGACATCGACCTCAACACTTTTTGGGCGGTGCGGCGGCTGCTGGGCTTTGGCTACAGGCCGCGCTCGCTTGCCGTAGAGTACAACCGGTGAGGGATTGGGGGCGGCGCTGCCTGCGCCTGATTGTGTTAATTTCTCAGTGCCCGGATGCCTGGAGAGCCAAGACTGCATTTGCTTTTCCCGTCCAGCTTGTGGGAGACACACGGCTGTCGTGGCGTTCGCGGCAGTCCAGTCGCACCGCACACGCCCCCGCAAACCCCCAGCAGCCGCCGCCGACACCCCAGGCCCTCGGCGCGACTCCACGCACTCACTCAACACGTGCACCGCCCCCCCCCCCAAAAAACCCGCCCCCGCAGCAACTTCCGCCCCACCCAGGCATACGCCACCCCAGACCTCCCATCCGAGTCATGGGGCGGCAGCTGCTACTTCGGCGCATCTGGGCTCGCGATGGAGCGACTCATGCGCGCGTTTGGCTACTCCCTCGTCGCGTTTGACTCATCGGGCGTCAACCTTTTCTTTGTGGATGACGCGCAGCTCGGCGTTCCCCTGCCGCTCCGCCACACGTTCGCGTCGCTCTCGCAGGACCCCGCCGCGCCCGCGTGGGCGCCGATACACGCGCCGTGCGCGCAGAGCCTCTGGCTGCGCGTCGGTGGGGGCGCGGGGCTGGCCGAGAAAGAGTACATGCGGCACCTGCTGCCCGTGGTGCTGGGCCACCGGGACGGGGCCGGCTCCAGAGAGTTTTACGAGGCAGAGAGCACGGGTGCCCTCCTCATGCACAGGCGCGTGCAGCGGGCGCGGCTCGCCGGCGGCGGCGGCGGCGGCGGCGAGGGGCTTGCGCTGCCGGCGGAGGACGGCGGCGGCGGCGGCGGCGGCGGCGGAGTCGAAGGGCTGGCAGCGGCGGCTCACCGGGCCGCATAGGCCTGGCGCAGCGAGCGCTGAGCAGCGGTGTTGGCCAGTCGAGCGAGCAAGAAGTGAGGTCACTTACCCAGCTGCAGGTTATTGCGCCAACGGAGAGCGGCGCGCATTGCTGATGTGCTTAATTGCCGGCCTGTGCTGGCGTGTTTGCTGGCTCGAGATCGCCGGTATGTGTCGTGCACAGGCCCCTGTGCACAGAACGGCTGGGTGCCGCCACCGGTCTGCTCTGCCCAGCATTTCGTGATGCAGTCCCCGCTTGTCAAAGCCGACGCACCCGTCCCTCTGTCTTCGATTTGATGCAAATGCAAATCGTGCAGAAAGCATTGTAAGCTTCAAGTTTGGCGCGCAGCCTTCGGCGGCGGGCAGGGCCAGGGGCGCCTCGAGTCAAGCCTCCAGCGGCGGCCGCTGCGGGTGCGGTGGCGGCGCCCTTGACATGCGGGAGGGCGGGCCTGCAGGCACATTGCTTCTTTTCCTACGAACGCAACGCGCCTCGCAGACCGCGGATCCGTAAGCAGCCGGCCTCGGTCGCGACCCCGCAGCGCGCCCTGCTACGAAGGGCAAGCTCGGGCTCAGAAACAACCGCTGCCTACTGTAGATACCAAGCAAGCAGGCGGGCGCTGAGGCAGCGCGGCGGCAGCGTGCGACACCGGCAGGCGGCGGGCGGCGGCCGAGCACGGGCGGCGGGCTCGGGCAGCAGCGCGCGACGCAGCGACAGGTGCGCCGCAGCGTCCGCAGCGTGCGGCGCGTCGCGCGCGCGCCCCGGCCCGCCCCTGACCCCCCGCGCCGCCCGCGCCGCCCCGCGCGCAGCGGCAGCGCCCCGCCCGAGCGGCGCCCGCGGCGGGGCGGCGGGCCCCATGAAGCTGCTCACGCACAACATGCTGGCGTGCACCATCAAGGGCGTCCAGAATGGCTTCCCCCTCAAAATCGAGGCGGAGGAGGTGGTGGAGAGGGAGGCGGATTTCGACCCTGGTGAGCGGCTGACGGCGCGACCGCACGGCTCGGCGCGGCAGAGGGGGCGAGGGGCAGCAGCTGCCGGCCCATCGCCACACCCTTTCGCGACCCAAACCCACCCACAAATGGCACAAAGAAGCACTTAGCATCGAAACAAACATGTCCATGAACCTCCCATCCACCGCCCGCAGACTTCCTGCGCCACATTTTCCCAAAGCTGGAGTGGGCGGCGTTCCTCGAGGGCGCGCGCGCGGTGAGCCGACGGCCCCTGCCCCGGCCCGCCCCGCCCCGTGCGCCTGCTTGCAGCCTTGCGTTTTTCAGCCGCTTTGCGGTCAACCGTTGGGGCCTGGCCCAGGCCCCTAAACCCAGCGGAAAGCTCCTCCTCCCACCTTGCCGCCCCCAGTCGCCCGCGCAACGCCGCCGCCAAGCCGCCCACCCCTCCCCGCCCCGAACCGCGCCCTCCCCGCCCCCGCCAGCTTGGCTGCGCCGAGGGCCTGCCCGACGCAGTGCCGGAGGGCGCCCTCGAGGAGGAGGCCTTCCTCCGCGCCTTCCACCACGCGCTGCTTGAGGTGCACCTGGAGGAGGGCGCGCTGGTGTGCCCCGAGACGGGGCGGCGGTTCATCGTGTCAAAGGGCATCCCCAACATGCTGCTAAACGAGGACGAGGTCTGAGGGGGCCTGCGGAATGGATTTGCCAAGTCAGCCTGTGAAGCCAACCTGTAAACGCTAGCCCGATTGGGGGAGCCTGGGCAGAGCGGCCTGGGAGGCGAGCGGCTTGGGTGCGGGTGTCGGGCACAGCTCGCCGAGGGCGTGCACGCAGGCGGCCGCCTCGCGCCGGCCGCCTCGCGCCGGCCGCCTCGCGCCGGCCGCCTCGCAAAAGGGTTTGAACCCCCCCTTGGCCGAGACGCGCCAACCGCCGGCCCTGCAGGAAGCGCGGGTGTGCTCGGCCCGCGCGAGGCATTGCCGACGTTGAGTCAAAGTCTGACAGAGCTTTCTGGGCGGCAAAAGGGGGGGGGGGGGAGGTGCCTCGCTGCGCGCCGGCCGACAGAGTGTGTGCCGGGCCGCACTGCCTTGGACGGCCGGGGCGCGCCCGCCGTCGCGGGGCCTTTGGCGCCGCCAGGGGTGCCGGCCCCAGATCAGGTGCCAGCTTTCATATGGCGTGCGCTGCGCACCAGGCGATGTCGAGCCCAGCGGTGGCGTGCGCTGGGCGGCGCGGCCGCGCACTGCAGCGGCGGCCGAGGGCGCGGCGGTGACGCCGCGCTGCAGTTCGTTGGCCCTCAATAGGCGTCGCAAACCGCGCCATCGCCTTTGCATCAGAGAACGCGTTCGGGTCGCAGATAGGCTGCTGCCCCCGCTAGCAGACCTCGCCGGCGCCGGCCCCCCGCGTGCAGGCGCCTCCTTTCCAGCTGCTGCGCCCGCCAGTGGCGAGGTCCTGGTGGCCTGATAAAGTTATCCACGGCGCATACAGGCGCATAGGACGCTTGCTGCGCGAATGTCGAGGTCCTGAGGCGCGGCGCATCAGGTGCGCGACCCTGCGGCCGTCCTGGCGTGCACCGGGTTGCGGAGCAAGCTCAACGACAGGCCCGACCAGCGGCGCTGGGCTGAAGACGGCCCTGGGCTGGGGGCCAGCACGCCTTTTGTGCACCGCGCCCAATGAGCGCGCCTGCAGCGCAGGAAAGGCGCAAAACGGATGCATACAGGCCGTCTACAGCCACCCTAAGGCCCACCTGGCACCCCTCCCGCGCAGGCACCTGGCTCGGCCCGCGCAATGCTGCTGCGCCCAGGCCCCCTGGCGCGGGGCAGCGGTTCGCAATCGGCAGTGCGAGCGCCCTCCACTCAATGCAGCGCGAGGTGCGGCCCGAGACGCGCGTGTGGACGCGCCGGCGCGCGCCCGGCCGCCGCCGGCCCTGCTGCCGCCGCCGCCGCCGCCGCTCCGTGCGCCCGCAAACCGCCGCCCACGGCCGCCGCCGACGCGCCCCACCGCCGCACCTCCCTCATCTCGCGCAGGCGGCAAGCCGGCCGGGCGCACCGGGAGGCGCGGTCGTCCCAGCGGCTGTGCGTGTCGTGCGACGCTGTAGAGCAGGGCACGGCCAAGGCGCCGCCCTCGTCCGGGCGCGGCCCGCTCGGGGCAGCAGGTGCGCGGCGATCGGGCGCGTCGGGTTGGCCCTGAACCCTTGAACATGCCAACACACACAGCTTCGCGCGGGGTCTCACGCGGACGGCGCACGCGCGACGCCTGCCCCGCACGCGCACCCCCTGCCCCGCATGCACCTTAAACACCCGCGCCTCCCCCGCTTTGGCCCGCCCCGCAGACGTGCCGCTGCCGCCGCTGCTGCTGGCAGCTACCGAGCAGCTGCCGATCAACGGCGCCGCAGGGATTGACCTGCGCCCGCCCGAGGACGATGAATCGATGCACAACCGCCTGAAAAGGTGCGTGCACGCCCCCGGTGCATTTCCTAGGGATGGCTTGCACATGTTTGGAAGGGGGGCCTGCGGGTTGGGGCTTGCCGGCTGCAGGCCCCTCGCCCTGACACCCGCACGCGCGCCGCGCAAACGCAGGGCGGGGACGGCGCCGGCGCTGCTGGCGCTGCTGCGCGGAGAGCCGGCCGCGTTCGGCCCTCTGGAGACGTCCCAGGCGCTCCACCTGCTGGCGAGGATGGCGCACCCGGCGCACCCCCTGCGCGGCGCAGGCCGCGTTTTCGGCAGCGGCGGCGGCAGCAGCAGCAGCAGCTTGCCGAGCGCCGACAGCGCCAGCAGCGGCAGCAGCAGCAGCAGCAGCTTGCCGAGCGCCGACAGCGCCAGCAGCGGCAGCAGCGGGGGCGGCGACGCAGCCCACAGCAACGGCGCCCATAGCAACGGCGCCGCCAGCAGCAGCAGCAACAGCGGCGGCGCCCCGGATGGCTCGCCCGCCCCGGCCGCCCCCAGCGCGCGCGCCGACGCGGTGGCGGCGGTGGCCGACCTCGTGGCGCGCCACGGGGACGAGTTTGACCCAATGGGGGTCGCCCTGGGCTTTTGGTCCCTAGGCACCCTGGACTGCCACCACGCGCCCGCCCTCGACGCGCTCTGCCGCCGCGCCGGCGGCGCGCTGCGCGGCTTTGCGCCGATCGACTGCGCGCAGGCGCTCGTCGGCTGGGCGCGGCTGCGCGTGCGCACGCGGCCGCAGCGGGAGCTGGTCGACGCCCTCATCGCCCACACCCTCGACACGCTCAGCGGCGCCGCGGGCGAGTGGCGGCCGCAGGAGCTCGCGTCCGTCGCGTGGGCGCTGTCGCGCGTCGGCGTCGCGGGGCTGCACCGGCGGGCGATCCTGGAGACGCTGATGGACGTTGCCCAGTGGAAGCTGGACGCGTTCAACGTGCAGGTGCGGTTGACGGGTGCTTTGTTGGGGGGCGAGGGGGCGCCACGCTGTGCTGTGCGCACGCCGCAGCTGTGCTGTGTGCACGCTGTTGCTGTGGCACGCCGCTGCTTGGCAGTGCGGCGCGTTTGGCGCGCCCGTGGCCCATGCCGAACCCAACAACCCAACAACCTCGCCCCTCACAACCCCCCCCCCACCCCCAACAACAACAACCGCGCGCGCAGGAGCTGACCACCCTGGTTTATGCCTACGCGCGCATGCACCACCGCATGCCCTCCGCGCTGCTGCGCATCAGCGGCAAGCTCTCGCGCGCGCTGCACCGCCTCGGCCCCCAGGACGCCGCCATGCTGCTATGGGGCTGCGCCCGCCTCGGCTTCCGGCCGCCGCCGTCGCTGCTCGACGCGCTGCCCGGCGCGCTCGCGCCGCGCGTGGCCGAGTTCAGCCCCGCGGAGATAAGCGCCCTCCTCTACGGCTTTGGCGCGCTGCGCGCGCCCGCGCCGGCGCTGTTTGAGGCCGCCGCGGCGGAGTTTTCGGGCCGGCTGTCGGGGTTCAGCAGCCAGGAGCTGTCTATGACGGTCTGGGCCTTTGGCGCCACCTCGTTCGCCGCCGCCTCGGCCGCGGCCGGCAGGGGCTCGCCGCGCGGCCCCGCCGCCGCGCTGCCGCCGGCGGCCGCCGCGCTGCTCGACGCCGCCGCGGCCGCGCTGCTCGCGCGCCGCCGGCGGCTGCTGCCCGCGCAGATCGCGATGGCGGCCAAGGCGTTAGCGCGCTGCGGGCACGCGCCGCCGCCGGGCTTCATGGACGAGATGGCCTCCCTCTCGCTGGAGCGGCTGCCCGCGTTCAAGCCCATCGAGATGTGCCACCTCCTCTGGGCGTACGCCAGCCTGGGCTACCGCGACACCTGCCTGTTTGAGGGCGTCGTCGGCCGCGCCGTCGCGCTGCTGCAGTCGCCGTCGCGGCCGCCGCTGTCAAAGCTGACGGTGGACACCATCGTCTGGGCCTCGCAGCGCGTGGGCTTCTGGCCGCAGGCGCTGATCGACACCGCGGAGATGCGCGGCATCTACGTGGGCTGGGGCAACCTGGCGCACGGCAGCGGGGCCTGGACCGACGACGGCGGCGAGGCCGAGGAGGGCGAGGGCGAGGGCGAGGCGGACGAGGGCGCGCACGCCGCCGCCTCGGCCGGCGGGGGCGCCGCAGCGGAGGAGCGGCGGCGGCAGCAGCAGCAGTGGCAGCAGGAGCAGCAGGAGGAGGAGCCAGGGGATGAGCTGGACGAGCAGCAGCAGCAACAGCGCCGGCTGTTTGCGGCCACTGATCCGGCTGGGGCGGAGGGGGACGCAGCAGAGGCGGCGGTGGTGCAGCAGCAGCAGGGGCAGCGGCGGCCGCCGCCGCAGCTTTCGCTGCACCGAGTGCAGCAGCGCGCGCAGGTGGCTCGGCACCAGATTGACCAGCAGCGCCACTCTGACGCGGGCGATCCCCCGGGCCCCGGCGCGGGCCCAAACAGCGCAGCGGCCCTGGCCACGGACGCTCGGACGCTGCTGCAGCAGCGGCAGCAGCAGCAGCAGCAGCAGCAGCGGCAGCCGCCCACCGTGCTGCGCAGCAACGGCCGCGCCTATGGCGCGCCGGCGGCGCGGCTGTGGGGCTCTGGCGAGGAACCCCTGGAGCGGAGGGCGCTGCGGGAGGCGGGGTCCATTGATCTGTTGTGAGCCCCGCCCGCAGTCCCTCGCGCCCGCACGCCGCACCGCGCCGCGCCGCGCGCTCGTGCCACTACCCCAGGCCGGCCGCGCTGCACCATTCGCGCCGCCCGCGCCGGGGGGCCTGTAAAATCGACGCCGACGCGACCGCGGGCGGGGCGCGGGGCGCGGCGCGCCGGGCTGCGCGGGGGGGCCGCCGAAAGCGGCGGCCGCCGCCCCCGCCGGCGGCTGGGGCCCCGGCCGGGGCCGCCCGCCCGTTCGGGGGACCGCGCGCGTTTTTGTGAGGCCGTTTGGGGGCCGCGCGGGGCCGGAGGCCGCGCGGGGGACGCGGGGTGCCGGAAATTGACCCGCGCGTGGCCGCTCGAAAGGCCCTCCCGCGCCCCGCGGCCGGGCGCATCGGGATCGACTTTCAAACGATTGCCCAGCGCGACCGGCGCGCCTGGCCGCGCGGCCCTGGGGGAGCGGCGGGCGCGCGCCGAAGCCACGTCAGCCCGCCGGCTGCGGCTGTTGGCCACGGGCCCCCCTGCTGCCGCCCCTGGGTGCGCGCAGCGTGCAGCACCGCAACGCACAGCACGGCAGCAAAGGCTGGCTGCCGTATCACCTGAGTACTGCCCGCGTCCTAAAAGCACCGGCGCCTGCTGCCGCGCGCGCGCCGCCGTTGCCGTTGCCGTTGCCGTTGCCGCTGCGCCCCCCACATGCGCCCCCGCCCACGCTCGCCCCCGCGCCGCCCTGGGCGTGCGTGCACTGCAGCCCAGCTGTGCGCCGAACCTTTCACACCTTGCAGCAACGTCAGTAACAGCAGGGCCGCAGCAAGACCCTGCCAGTGACGGGTCTGTGTTGAGCGGAAGCTCCCTTTGGCCGGGCGAATGGGCTGCAAACCCCACCGCTGGACAATCTCGCGAGGCGGCCACGTGTCGGGTGGCTGGTCACCGCGATCAGGGCATGTCTGGCATGAAAAAGAACGCGTTTTGGACCTCTGGGTCCCCTTTGGCCGCTGCGGCCCGCTGGCCCGACCGGGTGTAACCGGAGCGGCGGAACCCCATGCCTCACGCCGGACAGTGGTCAGCAGCAGCCGACATGACAAGACGGGGAACGCCGCCTGCCGCCCTGCCAAAATATAATTCCACATGCATGTGTAATCCGAGGCCCGGCACAGGCCTCTCCACATTGGCTGCAGCAGCTGTTGTCGCGGTTTTTCTGGTGGAAGTACCCGCTGTGCGTCCGCTGCTGCTACTGCGCCGCGTCGGCGGCGGACAAGGCGCGCGCGGCCGCGCTCGCTGGCGAGGGCCGCGCGGCCGCGCTCGTGAACCGGCTGCACTGCGGCGGCGGCGGCGACTGCGGGGGCGGGCTGCTGCAGCAGCACCTGCAGCCGCCGGGGCTTGCCGGCCTGGCCGGCTTTTCGGCGGCGCCGGGCGGCGGCGGCGGCGGCGGCTTCCAGCACGCCTCTGCGGTGGCTGCGCTGCAGCGCGCGGGCGGCTTTGCGCCCGGCCGCGGCTTTGCCGGCGCCGGCGCGCCGCCGTCCCTCGAGCTACTCTGCGGCAACCTGCTGCTGTGAATCGGCCGCGGGCCCGCCGCGGCAACTTGCCAAGCCCTCCCTGAACCCCTGTTTGTGCGTCCGCGCGCGCGCGCGGCGGCTGCCGCCGCCGCGCCCGTGCCGCTCCGTGCCGCTCCGTGCCGCGTGAACAGGCGGGAATATAGTAAAGAGAGGTCTTGCCAGCGCGGCGCACCCGGAAACGCGGCACAGCAAGGCGCCCCCGCCGAGCCTGCGCGCCTGCCGCTGCTCTGCCGCCGCCCGCGGCGCCGGCGGCACGATCGCGGCGCGGATCGCCGCCAGGACGCTGGGCTGCTCTGCATTGCCGTCTAATCGGCACTCACGCCGCTGGCTGGAGGGGCGGGCACCCTGGACGGCCCGCGAAGACCGCGTCTGACCGCCCGCCCGCCGCGCAAATTTCCAGCGGAAAAATCGACTGGCCGTCGCACCGATAGCAGCGGCGGCAGCAACGCAAGACGCACCCAGAGTTTGTAAACGTCCCAAACAGCGAGGAGGACGGCATCAGGATTTTCCCTACCGCGTTTTGGCCCGACTGCAGCCAGTCGCACGCGGGTCTCACAAGTGACACGCTCGGAAGATCTCCCACACGGGCCGGGAAAACTAGGATATGAACAACGCAGTTGTTTGACGCCGCTCCCACCCCGATAGGAGCTATCGCGGCGCCATTCTTCTTTCTGGCGAGGGGCACGGGCCAACGGAACTCAACGCCCAAACCATCCGATACAGCCGCTATTTTCACGGACAAATCGCAAGTTCAAACCCTAAAGCCAATTACAGCCCAGCCAAACACCGGCATAGCTGAGCAAACCTGGCCGTGCCCACCTTGCAGCAACGTCAGTAACAGCTGCCGGTGACGGGTCTGTGTTGGGAGGCCCCTGCCAACTTTGGTTGGCCAAGTTCCCCTCCTGATCATGCCCACTTTCCCGGCCCCGGCCCCCGCAGCGCCCCTGTAAATGCGGGAACCTTGTGACCCTCTCCCCGCCCCCGAACCGGGGGGCAGCTGCTGGGGAGGACAGGCATTGAGGGCTAAGGCTTTGGGGTGCTCGCCACGCCTCTCAGGCGCTATTAGGCTTGTCCGCCGTTGTCCGCCGTGTCCAAAAGCTGCAGCGTCCGCCGTGCGTCCGGGGTAGGGAAAACTCCAGGTCAACCCTCGCGGCAAGATCGGCCTGCGGGTCGCCTGTGCCGCCTTAGAGCTCTTTAATAGTGATCACTGGCGGACTACGGCCGGCCGCGGAGCCCCGAAGTGAGCGNCTTTGCGGCCGCTGACCGCGTCCTCGCAGCGCCAAGTGCACTGCGGAAAGCTACCTTCGTAGCCCCGGCGCCCGCCCGGGGCTCGGGCGGCGTGTGCTGGGCGCTGTCGAGACCCCCGCGCCGCCGCGCGACGCCCGCTCACTTCGGGGCTCCGCGGCCGGCCGTAGTCCGCCAGTGATCACTATTACAGAGCTCTAAGGCGGCACAGGCGACCCGCAGGCCGATCTTGCCGCGAGGGNGGATGCTGTAGGATCGTAGGATGCTGTGCTGCGCGGTGGCCGCCGGCGTCGGCCTGTTGCGCCGTGGCATAGCCCTTGTGCGCCGCCCAGGAAGCGCGCCACCCGGTGTTGCGCGTGCCGCGCGTGCTGCTGCTGCTGCTGCTGCTGCTGCGCAGTCGGCAGCAGCGGCGGCAGCGGCGGGACTGGCCTCCGTGCCACGCGCTTCCACAGCCTCTGCCGC
>BDRX01000251.1:4110-15579 GCA_003203535.1 Raphidocelis subcapitata | reverse complement strand
GGGGGGGGGGGGGGGGGGGGGGGGGGGGGGGGGCAGGAGCCGGTTTCAAGGGGGATTGGTGTGGTTCACAGCCGCAAGTCGGGGAGCAGCCGGGTTTGTTGGAAAGCAGCAAGAGAGACAAGCGGCGAACGCATTGCTTTTGCAAGCCCAAAGCCCTCCGCCCCGCCCGCGCCGCCGCCCGCGCCGTCGCCACCCACTTCCTCCACGGGTTGTCTTTGGGCACCTCGCCGCCGCCGGAGCGGATCCAGTCCAGGATGCCCATGCCTGGCTCGTCTGCGCAACACTGCGAGGGGGGGGCGCGGGCCTGCTCAGCGCGCTGACAGGGCTGGCGGCGCCGGGGCTGCGTGCGGCGTGCGCAGCCGGCAGCCCCGGCCGCCGTGCGGCTGTCACACCGGGCCGTAGCGGATCCGCAATGCATAATAGGCCCCGTGCGGCGCGGCGCTGGTGCCCAGTCGCGGCCCGTTCCGGCCCCTTCCGGCTCACCCGGAGATCAAGGGCAGCTGGGCGCTGCGTCCGAGGGATGGGAGGCTGACCAAACATTATAATCAATGCGCGGGCGACCGGGGCGGTGTATACGCTTCCGCCGCGCGCGCCGCCCTGCGGCCGCCCAGCGGTCGGCCGCCCTGGGAGCTCCCAGGGAGCTCCGCGACGCACACAAGTCATTCCAGAGCCCGCGGACCCAGGCCAGGACTGGCGCGGTGAGCCCCCACCCTTGGTTCTGAAGCCGGGGGCCGCGTCAAGCCCAGGGTCAACGGCATGACTGGCGGCGGCGCCAATGATCATCAGTGATCCCGGCCAAGCAAGACACCAGGCCCGGCGGGGGCCACTCCCGCCAAACCAGAGCTTCTCAGGTCCTGACGGTCGCGAACCTTGTAACGGCTTGGAACTACAGCCGTGGTGCGCCAACGTGACCGTACGCAAGCGGCGCGCCGACGCGCGCCGTCCATTGCAACCCGCTGCAGCGCCGACGCCTGGGCATCCCCCCAGCAGGCGCGCATCGCGCGTACAAAATCGCGCATAAATGACAGTAAATTGTTCCGCGCATCAAATCGATGCATTTCTCATCTGACTAAGTTTCGCCGGATTTTTGAGCTCGTCCATCCCGCGTCCGTTCGCGTTGCGGCGTCGGGCGTTTGGCAATTGAAAACGCGGCGAACGTTTTCTAGCTGCCGCAGTCGTCGAGGGCCTGAACGCAGGCGGTCGTACCCTCTTTTGGCGCTTTACGCACTTCCTCCGGGCGTCCTATCCGAACGCGTACACGCGCCAAAAGGGAGCGTACGAACACATATTGACCCCTGCTTCATGGCGGGCATGCCCCTGCCCGGGGCGGACGAGGGAGCGGCGGTCGGCAGTGGCGCGGCAGGTGGGGAAGGGGGACGCAAGCCCCTGCGCGCAGGGCCTCCACGGCAGCCCGCTGCGGCGCTGCTGTCTGTGTACACTCCTTGAATGGAAGCTGCATCGAAGCGGCCCGGGGCGGTCCTCGGGCAACGCGAGCCGCGCGCCAAACGCGGCCGTCGCGCGCGCCCGCCTTCGACGGCCAAACCGGCAGCGGCGGTGACGCCTGTACAAACCCCCCGGATCGCCCCCGCCCGGCCCCCAGTTACCCTGGGTGCGATGAGCGAGCCGCTGCAGCAACTCTCAAGCAGCCACGGGGGCAGCCAGGGCTCGTCACCGCGCCGGCCCCCTCGCGCGCCCGGCGGCCCCGCGGGGGCCGGCGCCGGGACAGGCAAGGACGGGCCCCCCGCCAGCTGGCGCAGCGACAGCCACTTTATGATCTCATACTTCAAGGTGGGGCCCCGGAGCAAGGGGGGCTGCGGCGCGGGCGCGCCTGCGCTGCGCGGGCCGCACCCGACGCGCAGGCGGCCGCTGGCCTTGGGGGGCAACACCCTGTAGCCTCGCGCCTCATTTTACACCCGGCCGCGCGCCCCCCCGCCGCAGGTCCTGCCCTGCCAGAGGCGCACGCGGCACCAGTGGTGAGTCGGCGGCGCTCCCGAGGCGCGGGGGGAGGCTGCCGGGTCTGGCGGAGACGGCGGCCCAGGGGACGGGCTGATCCCAGCCACGGAAGTTCACGCCCCCCCCCTTCCCCCCCTCAAAAAAAAACCCGTCACCCCCTTCACCCCCTCAGCCGCCACATGCACCCCCGCGCCCACCCCCCCGACAGGCGCTCCTGCCCCTTTGTCCACCAGGGCGAGCTCGTGCGGCGCCGCTCGCTGCAGGAGACGCCGTACAACGCGGTCATGTGCGCCTACGTGCGCCTGGGGCAGGACTGCCCCTCGGGCGAGGCCTGCAGCAACGCCCACAACGTCTTCGAGCTCTGGCTGCACCCCGCGCGCTTCAGGACGCAGCTCTGCAGCGACGGCGCCGCGTGCCGCCGCTCCATCTGCTTCTTCGCCCACGGCTCCCACGAGCTTCGCAATCCGGAAAATCCTGAATCGGGCGCGGGCGCGCCCCCGGGGGCGGCGGCCTTTGACGCCGCGCCGCCGCCTTTCGACGCCACCGGCTTCGCGCTGCCCGTCGGCGGCGGCGCGGCGGGGCTGGCGCTGGCCGGCGGCGACGGCGGCTGGGCGGCGGCCGCGGGCGCGGGCGGCGGCGTGGGGGCGCAGCTGCAGCTGCTGACGAACGGCGCGCCGGGCGTCGGCGTGGGCGTGGGCGTGGACGGCTACTTCCCCGCCGGCGCCGCGGCTGGGGGCATGCCGCACGGCGCAGCGGGCGGCATGCAGCTCCAGCAGCTGCTCGCGCTGCCAGCTGGCGCGGAGGGGGCCGCCGCCGGGCTGCAGTACGCCCTGCCGCGCGGCGCGGCGGTGCACTACGGCAACCACGCGATGCAGCAGGCGTGGCCGCAGGCCGTCACGGCGCCGCAGGCGGCGGCGCTGCAGCTGCGCGGCCTCGCGGTCAGCTCCTCCGCCCTCTGCGGCCCTGAGGACTCGCCCTACGGCCTTGCCATGCCGCAGCTGCAGGGCGGCACGCTGCTGCAGGCCGCCGGCCCCCCGATGCTCTCTGCGCAGGCGGGCGCGCTGCGGGTCGGTGCGGCGGGCGCGCAGGGGTACGCCGCCTTTCAGGGCTGGCCGCAGCTGCACTCGCCAGTGCAGCAGCACGCGGCGCAGCAGCGCGCGGCGCAGCAGCACGCGGCGCAGCAGCACGCGGCGCAGCAGCATGCGGCGCAGCAGCACGCGGCGCAGCAGCACGCGGCGCAGCAGCACCAGCTCATGGCTGCGCTGGGAGCGGGCGCCTTGCCGCTGGGCGCGGGCCGGCCGCAGCATGCGGCCCACCAGCAGCAGGCGATCGCGCTGCTTGCCGGGGGCGGGAGCCCCCTGCGAGTCGCGGCGGCGTCGTCCCCCACCCGGCTGCAGCTCTGAGCGGCCTCCCCAGGCTTCCTCATCCAAGCGCGTGCCTTGGCGGCCGCACGATGGACCTTCGATTACTCTTGCACTCTCCGTCCCGCGCAATCCGCGCGCATTCAACATCGCCCCCGCCGCTCCCCCTCCCGGCCCGCCCCGCCGGCCGCCGACGCCGGCGCGCAGCGGGCCCGGCGCGCCCCGAAAGCGCGTTGGGGCGCGCGCCCAAAGCCAAACGCATGCCGCCGGGGGCACCCATACGCTTGGTGCCTTTAGGCGGGCCTGGGGCCACTGCGTCTCTCCGCTCGCCGTGCCCGCGTCATATGACACCCGCACTGCGTGCATTCTTAGCCACCCAAAAAAGGTAGTGCCACAGGCGTGGCGGAACTCCTGTGCCCAAAAAATATGCGCCAACACACGGCGACCCATCGCGCTGCCTAGTGCAGCGCGCACCTTGGCTCTCGCAATGTCTTGCCCAAGCCCCGCCCCGCCGTGTGCTGGCGCGGGGTTTGAAGGGGAGGGGCCGCACCCTTTACCTGCCAGTTGTCTGCTGCCGCGGGCCGAACGCCCAGAGGTTTTGCGCTGCCGCAACGCTGGCGGGCGCGCGGGGCTACACGGCCTCCCCGGGTCACCGTGGCTGGGGCCGTGTGCACGCGCGCTCCATTGTTTGCGCCCAACGCGGGCCGGCGCAGCCCCCCACTAAAAAGCTCCACAGACCAGCCGGCACCAAACCGAACTTTGGCTGCCTCCACGGCCAGGGGACAGAACCAGCTGCAACGCACGGCTTGCTTGCGGCACCGCTACCGGGCGGCGGCGCAGCTCGCGCGGTGACGCGCGCGCGGCGCAGCTGCCGTTGCGGTCCCTTTTGTACGTTGCCAAATTTGGGCAAATCTTTTGAATTTAGCAATCACAAAGATCCACACTTTTCGTCAGGGCCTTTGCCAGTACCGAGCTCAACACATACCGCGGCGGCCGGATCGCGCGCGGCGGCGTCCCGTGCGCCGCCGCGCGCCCCGCCACTGAGCCGCGCGAAGAAGCCGCGTGCTGCAGCACGCTGCCCGGCCGTTGTGCGGCGCCCAATGCTTTCGTCTCGGCAACTTTGCAGGGGCCCTCAAAAAGCCGCCCCTTGTTTTCACTCCGCCTGTGCCTGCACACACAACGAACACGTCGTGCAGTCTCTGACCCTTTCGCGGCCACCGGGCAACCAACAGCCGCCATTTGGGGGCCGCCGGGCAACCGACAGCTGCCAAGCTATCCCTGTTTTCGGCGCTCTTCGCTTTAGTGGGGCAAGCACGCTATCACCTGCCGGTTGTTAGAGAGCGAGCAGCGGCGCAGTAACTCCAGGCACTGACGGCGGCGAGATGGGGGGGGGGCCGAGGCTGCTGGGCGGTGCTGTGGCAATTCAGCGAGCGCGTTGATTGTGCGCCGGCAACGAGGGGACGGCTGGAGCGGGGGGGGGGGGGGGGGGGGGGGGGGGGGGGGGGGGGGGGGGGGGGGGGGCCTTGAGCGGCCAGTCGACGGGGGCTTGGTGCAGCCCTCGACCCCGAAAGACCGAGCGGTGGAGGCTCACCGCTCTGGTCCGCGCCCGCGTATTGGCTCCGCCGACTCCGCCGACTCGTGCGCCGTCGCGCCAGCGTGGCTGACCGCCGGTGACTCTGCGCGGCGGCTGCGCGCCTACCCGGCAGACAGTCGCTAGAGATCGCGCCTTGGTTTGTACCTAGTTCAGCGTCCTCTTGGCAACTCGAACAGCGCGGTTTGGCCTGGAAAGGCTCGAGGCCACTGATCTGGCCGCTGCGTCGTTTTCCAAGGACCCGAGTGGACGGTCTCATATTTACGGGGACTCTAGAGTCACCCGTCACCGTCTGAAGCAGCGGCGGCGCAGCGGCGGCGGCGGCGGCGGCGCTGCGGCGGCGGCGCGCCGCAGCGCGAGCCCAGCCCAACCCGACACAGCATTCTCAACCCTGCGGCGGATGGACGCTGTGTTTGGCGCCCAATGACGGCCCAAGAGGTGCTGATAGGCGTCCCAGACCAGCAGGTGCGCCCTCGGGTGATTTGGGGGGCTGCGGCCGGCGCGGCGCCGCTGCGTACGGTGCCGCAGCGCTTCCGCTGCCGCCGCGCTGCTGCTGTCGCTGCTGCCGCCGCCATCGCTCCTGTGGGCGCACGCGGCCCCACGAGCGCTTGGCCCCACTTCGCCGCCGCAGGCGCGCACCCTCCTTTCGGCGGGCTGCCCCCTGGTGACGCGCGGCGGCGCGGTGCTGTCGCGCGCGTCGCCGGGTGCGGCGCCGAGCCCCCAGCCCGGCGTAACGTGGCTCGCGCTGCGGAGCGGCGCGGAGGCGCAGCAGCTCGAGCAGGCGCGCGCCCTGGTCGCGGCGGGCTGCGCGACGGCGTCGGCCGCGGCCGCAGCGGGCGCGCGGCTGCACGACGTCGAGGCCCTCCAGTGGCGCTGGCCGGCGGGCAGCGGCGGCGGCGCCGACCCCGGCGGTAGCGGGGCCGGCGGTGGCGCAGACCACCTGCGCCCGGCCGCGTCGGCCAGGGCCCTCGCCGCGCACCTTGGCGCCCCGGGCGGCCCCCCGGCCGCGCCGCACGTGCGCCACGAGCCCAGCGGCGTGTGGCTGCCCGCCGCGCTGGCGCTGCGCCTCGCGTCCACGCCCGCGCCCCCGCCGCCGCGGCCGAGCGCCGCGCCCCCGCCGCCGCCGCCGTCCCGGCAGCGCGCCCAACAGCGGCCCCACCCGCAGCACCCCCCGGACCTGGTTGGCGGGGACGTGGAGATGGTGCACGCCGCGGCCGCGGTGCTCCACCTCCGCGCGGCGCCGGACTACGAGGCGCTCCTGACGCGCGCGGTGGCGATGGAGGTGGACCCCTGGGGCGGCGGCCACGGCGGCGGCGGCGGCGGCGGCGGGGGCGGGGGCGGGGGTTACTGCGCGGCGACGGGCCTCATCTCCGGGCTGGCGGGGGCTTTGGGGGGCGGGGAGGGGGGCGCGGATGAGGAGTCGGATGAGGAGTACGGCCGGGACAGGGCGCCGCGGCTGCAGCTGCCGCCGCCGCCGCCGCGCACCCGCAGCGCGCCCTCGCCGCTGCCGCAGGCGCCGCCGGCCGCGGCGGCGACGCGCCAGTCGGCGCCGGCGCCGCACCCGCTTGCGCCGCACCCGCACCCGCCGGGGGCGCTGCCGCTGCCGCGGCTGCTGCTGCTGCTTGACACCAACGTTCTGCTGGACCCGCGCGGGTAGGTGGGGCGCTGGTCAATGGAAGGGGGCCTGAGCGGACTGGGACTGAGAAAGGAGGCAGGGCTGCGCCGCGTGCGGCGGCTCTTCACCGCAGCCCCCGGGCTTGAGCCCCCCCTGGCCTTGAGCTGCCCCTCCCCACCCCCGCCGCAGCCTGGGCCTCCTGGCCGACCTGGGGGCCGCGTTTGCGCCCGGCACGCCGCCCGCCGCCGCGGCGGGGCTGGAGGTGGTTGCGGTGGTGCCCTACACCGCGGTGCTGGAGCTGGACGGGCTCAAGGAGGGCCGCCGGGGAGGGGGGGCGGACGCCGGCGTCCCCACCGCGGCGCGCGCCGCGCTGCGCTGGCTGACCGACGCGCTCGCCGCGGGCGGCGGCGCGGGCGGCGGCTCCGTCCGCGGCCAGCCGCTGGCGGATTACAGGGCGGCGTGCGAGGAGTGGAGGGCGCTGGGCGATGCGGGGCACCGCTTTTCGGGGGACGACCGCATCCTGCACGCCGCCCTCGCCTACGGCGCGCGCCTGCCGCCCGGCGCGGCGCTGGCGCTGCTCACCGGCGACAACGCGCTCGCGATCAAGGCGCGCACCAACGGCGTGCGCTGCGCGGCGCTGGGAGACTTTGGCGGGGGCGCGGGCGGCGGGGCGCTGCGGCAGCGGCTGCTGGCGCTGGCCGCGGGCGAACCCCCCGGAGGCGCGGCACAGCAGCAGCCGCAGCAGCAGCCGCAGCAGCAGCACACCCCGCAGACTCCACAGCAGCAGCAGCTGCAGCAGCAGCAGCAGCAGCTCGCATTCCAGCACCATTTCTCACCGCACACACAGCAGCAGCAGCAAGACCACCAGCAGCAGCAGCAGCAGCAGCAGGAACACAGCAGTTCACCCTACCACCAGCAGCAGCAGGAGCAGCAGCATTACCACCAACACCCGCAGCAGCAGCATTCACACCACGGCCACCACCACTCGCAGCAGCCCTCGCAGCCATCACCCCACCACCACCACCACCACCACCAGCAGCAGCAGCAGCAGCACCAGCAGCAGCAGCAGCCCTCGCCGCCGCCCTCTGCGGCGGACGGCCTGCTGATCGCCTCCCTCACCTGCCACGTGCCCCTCCCGCCCCACGCGCCCGGCCAGCGCGGGCCGCAGCTGCCGCTGCCGCAGCTCATGGCGCTCGCCCTGGAGCTGGCCTCGGCGGTGGTGGGCGCGCTGCAGCGCCGCGAGGTGCCCGCGCCGGCGCGGCTGGCGGGCGCGCTGGCCGACGCCGCCGCGGCGCTCGACGCGGCGCTGCGGCACCTTTCAGAGGCGGAGGCCGCCATCGCCGCCGCCGCGGGCGCGCCCGAGGCGGCGGCCGCCGCCGCGCCGCGCTGCGCGCGGCCGCTGCTGTCCGCGGCGGCGGAGCTTATCCGCGCGTGCGAGCGGCTGCGGCCGGCGCGCGAGTGGTACGCGCTCGAGGCCGCCGCCATTGCGGAAGCGGGCCCCGCTTACGCAGCCGACGCGCTGGCGCGGCTGGGCGCGGGCCTGCTCTGGCCCGACGACGGCGGCGCCGGCGGGGAGGCCCGCGCCGCCGCGGCGGGGCTGCACGGCGCGCTGGCTGCGCTGCGCGAGGCGGCGGCGTGGGCGCGCGCGTCGAGCGGGGGCGGCGGCGGGGAGGTGTAACCGGATTTACTCTGGGGCTCGCCGCCCAAGCCGCCAAAGGCACAAGTCGGGGCCTTGGGGGGTTGGGCTCGCTGCGCGGTGCACACTCTCACGCAATTGAATTGGCAGGGGGACTGTGATGCGGCACACGCTCTCAGCTCTCTCAAAGGCCGTGCGCAGGCAAAGCAGGGCAGGCGGGGGTGCGCCTCTCCAGCCAGCCAGGGGGCGGGCTGGGCGCACGCACGCGCGCACGCTCCGCTGCCGCCGACACTGCCGCGTGGCTGCGGGGTGGCGCGGCCAAAACCTGAGGGGGTGGGTGTACAGATGACTCGCGGGAGGGGGGGCGCACGGCCATTAGGCCTGCTGCCCCTGGTGCGCTCACACACGGGCACGCAAACGCGCGTTGGGTGGCGCGGGCGCTGCTCAAAAAATGTGCGGCGCTGAACGGGGTTCAAAGCCTGAAGCGGCACAGCACCAGGCTGCGGGGCACGAGCCCCTGCTGGCTGAGCGCTGTCGGCGCGGGTCGCCCGCAGCTGCGGCGCGCCGCCTCGGCGCGCGCGGCGATCGCCGCGCGGTGAGGGCGGCGGGTTGGGATTGTACAAGGGGGGCCGATGGGGCTGGCAGCGATTGGCGTAAAGTGACCGCGAGGCGGTGGCAAAACAAGTGCAAGCGCTTTCCAGGAAGGGCGCCGGGTGCTGTGACCTATGCTCTCCACACTTTGCGTTCAGGAGCTGGCTTCTGGGGGTGTTCTTGGTTTCGCGCCGCCGTTGGCGCGGGGGCGTGGCGGTGGCGGGTGGCGCATCAGTTGGCGCCGGTGTGTTGCGTTGATGGCGGAGGCAGGGGGGCTCTGGATGACGCAGAGGAGAGAGGCGGCCGGGCCGCGGTCTGGGCGGCAGCGGCCGCACGCTACGCCTCGCTGCGCGCGGCGCCGTCCACCGCTGCCTCGCGCCGCCGCGCCCGCCCCCCCGCCGCCTGCTGCTTGCCGCGCCGCTGCTGCAGCTGCGCGTGGCTCGGCAGCCCCGTGAGCGGTGCGAGCAGCAGCAGCGCCGCGCCGCAGGCCGCGGTGAGGACCGAAAAGTAGGAGTCCCAGCGGTGGGGGTCGGACGACTGCAGCAGCGCCGCCAGCGGCGCGCCGGCTGCGGCTGCGCCGGCGTAGGCAATGAACCCCAGGAGGCCCTCCGCCGCTCCCACCGTCTCCTGCGCCACTATCTCCGCGCCGCAGAGGCCGATGAGCTGGGGGCCGTAGCTGCGGGCGCCGATCGGGTTTGGGTTTGGGTGTGGGGGCGGTGTGAGGGAAGGGGTGTTGGGGGCGAGGCAGGCTTGTGGGGGCAACGGCCCCGGGGGCCGGGTGAAAACCGCGGCGCTGCTTCCGCGTCGCTCCTGCCGCGCGCTCCACGCCTCCGCCCCCCAAAACCCGCAGCGCGGCAGAGGCTTGTTGCGTGCGCGGGGGAGGACTCACAGGAAGAAGCCGAGCCCGGCGATGGCCAGCCACTGGCCCGCGGCGTCGGTGCCGGCGGGGGCGGCGCGCACGGCGGCGAGCGCTAGGGCCACGCCCACTACGTAGGCCATGACGACCTGTTTGATTGAGGGGTGTTTTGGCGGTGGTTGTGGTCGGCGTTGTTTGTGGAATCGCAGGGGTCTCTTCTACCCGCCTGTCTGGGTTTGTTTCCATGGGTTTATTCATCCGGATGGGCGGGCGGGCCGGGGTCCAAAACCCCGCGCTGGGGTTGAAAACCCAGAGCCTTCGAAACCTGACGGCCCCCCTCCCCCCCGCACGCACGCCGGCTAGCACCCCCCACCTGCACGCGCTTGCCGACGGCGCCGTCGCCGCGCGCCGCCGCGCGCGCGATGAGGGCGTCGCTGGCGCGGCCGGCGAGGACGCCCCCCGCGAGGCCGCCCAGCTCCAGCCCGCTCACGCGCAGCGCCGCCTGTTGGGGTTGGGGGTTGGCGGTTGGCGGTTGGGGTGGCAGAGCAGCTGCCAGCGGGGACCGCCAGCGCAAAGCGATCCCCCACAATTCAGCAGCCTGGCCCCAGACCGCAGCACACGCCCCTCACAGCCTTTGTTGCCGCCAGCCAAGCCTTCAACACCCGCCGGCGCACGCGCCCCGCAAAGTCCCCCCCCCCCGCAAAGCCCCCCCTCCCCCCCGCAAGCTCACGTCCGCCGCGCCGTCGGCCGCGCCCGCGTCCAGCAAGTAGAACACCAGCCACGTGGCCGCGCCCTGGCGCGCGAGGTAGACGAAAAAGTAGGCGGCCGCCAGGCCCCACAGCTCGGGGCGGGACAGCACGTCGCCCACCAACGCGTCCCAAACGGACTTGGGGGCGGGGGCGGCGGCCGCATCGGGGGCGGGCGCGGGCGCGGGCGCGGGCGCGGCGGCGGCAGAGGCGGGAGCGGGGGCGGGTGCGGCCGCGGCCGCTGTGCGGGGCTCGACGGGCGGGAAGCCGGCCGCCTCTGGGGAGTCCTTGCTGCGGGGTTTTGTGTTTTGGGGGCGGTGGCGCGCGCGGTTGAGGTTGGAGAGCCCGTGGAGGGGATTTTATGTGGACGCAAAAGAGGCAGGGGGTCGCCTGCGCCAAATGCACCCGCGCATGCGCGCGCGCCGCCCAACCCACCAGGCCAGCAGCACGACCCCCGACACGGCGGCGGCGAGGGCCGCGGGCGCCCAGAAGCCCCAGCGCCAGCCCAGCGTCGCCGCGCAGCCGCCGGCCACGAGGGGCGCGGCGAAGCCGCCGAGGTTATGGGCGATGTTCCACGCTGCCCAGTAGCTGCGTTTTTCGGCGTTGGCGGTTTTGGCGGGTTTTGGCTAGGGCTTCGTGGCTGCGACAGCGGAGTCGGGCGCCCCACAGGGTTGAATGAAGGGGCGGCGCGCGGTTTGCCTCGAGCTTCGAAAGCGCGGCTTGCTTTGAACAGCCCCACCCCTCCCTCCTCACCCGACCAGCACCCCTGCCCCCCAAAGCAACCAAGCAAAACCCAGCAACACAAGCCTCACGTGCCGCGCTCGCGGGCCGGGAACCAGGCCGTGAGCATGCGCGCGCACGCGGGCCCGCCCACGCCCTGCAGCGCGCCGTTGAGCGCCCACAGCGAGCAGAACCAGGGCAGGCCGCCGCCGGACGCGAGCGCGGCGTTGGCCGCGGCGGTGCCGGCCAGGCCGCCGGCGAGCAGCGCGGCGGGGCTGGCGCGGGCGCCGAGCACGCCAGATGCCAGTTTTGAGGCGCCGTAGGCTAGGGGGAAGCAGGAGGCCAGGGCTCCCAGCTGGCCAATGTCCAGGCCCAGGCTGGTGTTCGTTGGGGCGGGGGG
>BDRX01000250.1:2805-15615 GCA_003203535.1 Raphidocelis subcapitata | reverse complement strand
TGGGTTGAATATGGAGTGGGGTTGGGGGTGAAGGTGGGGGAGGAGTGATCGGGCTGAGGATGCGGGGCAGCGCGGCACTGGAGAGGCGGCGCCGAGCGCGCCAGGGAGGGCGCGCCTGTGCCCACGGTGCAGTGCAGGGCTTCCAGCAGCGCACGTCCAGCGCTCGCACCGCCCGCCCTTAAAAACAACAAAAGCCCCTCCCCCCAAAAGAGCCTCCCCCTTCAAACGAACGCACCGTATGACGTTGTCGGACGCGGCCATGCACTCCACCAGCTCCCCGCTGACGTAGGCGTGGGGCTCGTTGGCGGCCAGGTAGATGGCCTCGCCAGCGGGCAGGGTCAGCTGGGGGGGGGGTGGGTGGGGTGGGGGCGGGTTGGTTTCATGTGTGTGTGTAGGGGGGCAGTGCCGCCGCCTCCCCCCAAAAGCACCCTGCAAACCCGCAACCACCCCAAAAGCACCCCCTCCCTGCACCCCCCCCCAAAAAGCATCCCCCCCCCCCAAACAAGCAGCCGCTTTGCCTCACGTAGTTGAGGAAGAACGCGGACAGCACGCCCACATCCCCCGGGTACTGCCCGTTGAGCTGCAGCACCAGCGCCTCCTTGGGGGCCAGCGCCCCGCCCTTGGCCCCGGCCTTGGCGGCCAGGCGGGCCGTCAGGCCGTCGATCGCGGCCGACACCGTGGCTGGGTCGGCGGTCATCAGCGCGGTGAAGGCGGCCTTGAGGGCCTGGGGGGGTTGCGGGGGAGGAGAGGGAGGGGGGGGGGGGGGGGGGGGGGGGGGGTGGGGGGGGGGGGGGGGGGGGGGGGGGGGGGGGGGGGGGGGGGGGGGGGGGGTGTGGGGGGGGGGGGGGTCGGTCGTGCGGTCGGGGGCCGGGGCGTGTTTCAAATGAGCGCCGCGGGCGCCGCGCTTCAGCGATGGGAGCATACGAAGGCCGCACCCCCACCTCTGTCCGGCGCCCTCGTGCCGCCACCCCCCCCTGCTGCTGCCTTTGGGACTGCTGAGGACTTCAACCCCAGACCCCCAAACCATAACAAACCCCAAGCCTTAGTAACCCCCCCACCCCCCCACCGGCTTCACGCCGTCGCCCTCCGCCTCGAGCAGCGCCGCGCTGGGCCCCTCCCCCACCACCGCCCGCAGCTCCTCGTTGGCCCGCAGCGCCTGGGGGGACGGGCAGAGTGGGGTTGGGTCAGGTGCCTGCCCACATGCAAAGCAGAGTAAACGCGCATGCACACACACAAAGCGCACACAGCGCCCACGGCACGCACAGTGCGCACAGCGCCCACAGCACACACACCACGCACAGCGCCCACGGCGCCCCCCCCCCCCCCCCCCCCCCCCCCCCCCGCGCCTGCTTGAGCTCCTCGTGGCTGACAAACCCGCACAGCGCGGAGAACCCCTCCAGCGCCAGCGCCATCTCTGGCTTGTGGTTGCCGTCCCTGTAGTCGCGCGGGTTGGAGGCGTGCAGGCGCTCGGCAAGCTTCTTGTCGGGGTGGGACTGGATGGAGAGGGCCGTCTCGACGGACAGCACCTTTTTTGGGGGGGGGGGAGGGGAGGGGAGGGAGGGGGCGGGGGGGTCGGGATTCGGGGCGACCGGCGGGCGCGGTGCAGAGGGCGGCTGCCATCCCGGAACGGCCAGCGCGCCGCCCGCCGCCGCCCGCCGCTTCCCCGCCTGCTGGCGCGCGCGCGGACTGTGCCAACCCCCGCAAAACGCGCCGCGCTTTGCTGCGCTGCACGCTCTGCGCGCTTTGAGCGCTGCTGCTGCTGCGCCGCGCGCGCACCTTGAAAAGGTACGGCAGGTCGCTTCCAAAGCGCTTTGTGACGGCTTCGCCCAGCGCCTCGGGGTGCTGCTCGATCCACGCCTTGAGCGTGGTGCCGCTGCCGGCGATCAGCGCGGGGCCGCTGGGGTGGGTGCCCATCCTGCGGCGGCGAGCAGCAGCGGCAGGCCGGTTTGGCTGTGCCATTGAGACTGCTTCGCATGTGAGCGGCCCATGGTGCGCGTTCGCACGCTCGCTGCTGGGTTGTTGCGGTTGCAGCCGGCATCGGCATCGGCGGTGCGCTGCGCGCACGGCGCGGTGCGCGGCGCTGCTGCGCGGCGCATGAAAGGCTCCACGGCACCGCACTGGGGCGCTCACCACAGCTCCGCGAAGGGCTTGGACTCGTCGATCGCCACGCCATTGGCCTTGGCGAGCTGGGCCACCTGCGGAGCGGTCCCAGGACGTTGGTCTCGCCGGCCGCGCCTGCAATTCGGGCGCTGTGGCCCCCCGCACCCCCTCAAACGGACCCTTCAGACAGTCCAGATGAAGCTCCCACCTGGCTCTTATCGGCGGGGCGGCCCCATGCGTAGTTCTGGGCGGGACATGTCAGGGCCAGCATGGCTGCGCCTTTTTGTCGAGGGGGCCGGCGGGAGGAGGGTGTTTCGCGGTTCCGCGCGGTCAATTGCGCGACTGGGGTCCTGGTTCGCTGATCGGGGGCGCGAAGACCGGTCTTTGTGCGCGCGGAAAGACCGGGCAGACAGGCGGGTGCCGGACAAAGAGCGCCTCCGGCCTCCCGATCAGCGCTGGAGGCCGGCATTAGAAGCGTTAAACGCGACGCGGTCCCCGCGCCCTCGTCCAGCCGGCGTCAAAACAAACTCGCGCCTCTCGGCTGCGGGAAAACCACCTGCGCGGAGCCTGCAAAGCTCCGGGCCCCGGGAACGCGGGCAGCAGGATCAGAAGGATAGCACGGAGCCGCCTGGCCAGCGCGGCAGGGACCCAGCGCAGCGGCAGGGGCACCGGCGCGTTCGCGCGCGCGACCGCCGCGCCGCGCCGCGCGCCGCGCCGCGCCCGGCGCCGCCGCGAGCCGCGCGATGGGGCTCCTTGCCAAGGGCCACCGGCTGGGTCACTACACTGTGGTCAGGAAGCTGGGGGAGGGCCAGTTTGCTGAGGTGTGGGAGGTGAAGGACGCCGGCAACCAGCGGGTGAGCATGCGGCGGCGGCGGCGGCGCGCGCGCGGGGAATGGGTGGGGACGGGGGTCCAATGCAGGCAGAGGGGGCGGGGCGGCGCTTGTGAAGCGCGCATGCAGCGCTGCGCCCGGCCGCCTGCAATGAGGGGGGCGCACGGCTGGCGGAGCGGCGGCGGCGCGGCGCCAAACAGCAGCCCAGGCGCGGCAGATGCGGCGTGCGCACGCCCCCGACGCCCAACGTTCGCCCCCTTGCCGCCCGCCGCAGTTTGCCGTTAAAATCGAGAAGCGGAAGGAGTGGGCCTCTGTCAAGACGGAGTGCAAGGTGCGCACCGCGGCGGCAGCCACCAGCGGCCGCCGGCATTGGCAGGCAGCTGCGCGCCCGCCGCACGCCGCGCGCCGCCCGCGCTGCACTGCTGCAGCAGCGCTGCAGCAGAGGCCGGGGCCGTGGCCGGCCCAGGCCCCCTTGCCCCCAGCCCCGCCCGCCTGCCCGCAACCCCCACCCACCCACCCCCGCCGCTGCGGCGCCCGCAGGCGCTGAAGCGCATCCACCCCAAGTGCCGCCAGACCGCGCGCGTGGTGGACACCGGCACCTTCAACGACCACTTTTTCATGGTCATGCAGGTGCGTGGTTGTGTTTGTTTGTTTGTTTGTTTGTTTGTTTGTTTGTTTGTTTGTTTGCTTGTTTGTTTCTTTGTTTCTTTGTTTCTTTGTTTGCTTGGGGCACATTCCCTGCGGCTCAGATGCTGCTTTGTGTGTGTTCTTGTGTGCGTGTTTGTTTGGGGGGGGGGAGGCGCACGCGGTTGACTTCCCGCAAATCACAAATGGCCTGGGGCTGATCCGGGCTGATTGCTCGGGCTGTGGCACGCCAGCCGTCAGCCGGCCACCACCGCCCGCGCCGCCGCCGCCACGCGGCCGTCCCCCCCAGCCGCCACCCGCCTGCGCAACCCCCCAGCTCACACCCAATCCCTCCCCCCCCCCACCCCCCAGCTGCTGGGCCAAAACCTGGCCGAGGCCCTCCACGCCTCCCCCGGCGGCCGCCTCCCCCCCGCGGCGGCGGCGGCCGTCGCGGCCTCTGCGCTGTCGGCGCTGCGGGAGGTGCACGGGGCGGGGTGGATCCACCGCGACGTCAAGCCGGCCAACTTTGTGGTGGAGCCGCCGGGCGCGGGCGTGGCCGCGGGTGGGTCCGGGGGGGGGGGTCTTTTGGGGGCTGGGGGTGGGGTGTTTGGGGGTGCGCGCGGGGGGGCGGGCGCGGGAAGGGGGGTGCACCGCCTGCTCTTGAAACGCCGCGCCGCCTGCTGCGGGCGGCCTTGGCGCTCTTCCTGCTCCTCCCGCAGCCCTTCCAAACGCGCTCCAACCACCCAGCCCCTCAAAACAACCCCACCCCCAAACAACCCCCAACCCCTCCCCCCCAGGCTCGTGGGTGCTGGTCGACTTTGGGCTGGCGCGCCGCTACGTCGCGGAGGCCGACGCCACCGCGCACGCCCCCGAGCGCGCGGACGCGGCCTTCCGCGGCTCCACCACCTACGCCTCCCTGCGCGCGCACGCGGGGCGGGACCTGTCGCGGGCGGACGACCTCTGGTCGTGGCTCTACATGCTGGTGGAGGCGCTCACGGGTGGGGGGGGGCTGCGGGGCGTTGGCGGTTGTGGGCTTGGGTGTTTGTGGGTTTTGGGTTTGTGGGTTTGTGGGTGTGGGGTTGAGTGTGCGCGGGAAGGGGCGGGCAGATGAGTTACCCCTCCAGGGGAGGCGGGCAGGTGTTGGGGGGGGGGCTGCACAGCCACTCCTCTACCGTTGGGGGCACCGCCCCAGGCGCGCAGCAAAGCCCATAGGGCAACGGCGCCGCGCAAAACCGGCCGCGCCCGGACCCCCCCAACCCCGCGCCCCGCAGGCGGCCTGCCGTGGCGCGGCGGCGACCACGGCGCCGACGGCGAGGAGCGCAAGGCGTGGGTGGCGGAGCGCAAGGCGGCGGCGCTGGAGGACCCGCGGCTCTACGGCGCGGCGGCGGCGGGGGCGGCGGGGAACGGCGGCGGCGGCGGGGGGTTCCAGCTGCCAGGTGGGTGCGTGCGTTTGTGCGTGCCGCACCTTCCCGCCTGCATGCTGTTGCAGCCATGCCTGGGTGTGTTTTTGTGTGCCCTGAAAACCCTTGAATCGGGAAGGAAAGCCGCCCACACGCACGCGCACCCCCAAACCAACGCCCCCCCCCCCAGAGCCTCTGCTGGCCATCCACGCGCACCTGAGGGGCCTGGCCTTTGAGGACTGCCCCGACTACGACGCCATCTCACAACTGCTGGCCGACATGGCGCGCTGCGGCGAGGGGGGCGACGACGGCGGGTGCGCCGC
Source organism: Raphidocelis subcapitata (assembly GCA_003203535.1). Classification (NCBI taxonomy): domain Eukaryota; kingdom Viridiplantae; phylum Chlorophyta; class Chlorophyceae; order Sphaeropleales; family Selenastraceae; genus Raphidocelis; species Raphidocelis subcapitata. The sequence goes on along the minus strand of BDRX01000250.1, from coordinate 10,338 downwards.
CCCGGCCGGCGCGTGGGAGCAGCAGCAGCAGCAGGAGCGGGAGCAGGGCGCGGCGGCGGCGGCGGCGGCGGCGTTGAGCAACGGGCATCCGGGGGTTGTGGGCCCCTCTCCCGCGTGGAGCGCGCGCAGCACGGGCTGCGCCTACGACACGCCCGCCTCGCCGCCGCGCGCCGCGGCCGCGCAGCGCGGCCACAGCGGCGGCGACGGGTACGAGCCCGCGGCGGCGGCGGCAAACGCCGCACCGGGCAGCCTGCCGCGCGGCGGCGGCGGCAGCGGCGGCGGCGGCGGCGGCGGCGGCGGCGACCGCGGCGACGGCGGCGGCCGGTCAAAGCGCGAGCGCGAGGCCGACGGCGGCGGCGGCGGCGGCGGCGGCGGCGGGGACGCGGCGGGCGCGCGCGCCGACAAGCGGCCGCGCAACGGGGACGCGCCCTTGGACGCGCGGCGCGGCAGCGGCGACGCGGGCGCCGACGGCGCGGGCCGCTCGGACCGGCAGCGGCCGCGCGACGCGGAGCGGGACGGCGGCGGCGGCGAGCGGTCGCGCGAGGTGGAGCGCGAGCGCGAGCGGGAGCGGGAGGAGCGCGAGCGGGACCGCGAGCGCGAATCGGAGCGCGAGCGCGAGCGCGAGCGGGACCGCCGGGAGGAGCGGGAGCGCGACCTGGAGCGGCGCGAGCGCGAGCGCGACCGCGACCGCGGGCGCGGCCGGGACTGGGACCGCGAGCGGGAGCGGGAGCGGGAGCGGGACCGGGAGCGCGGGCGCGATCACTACGGCGGCGAGCGCGACCGCGACGGCGACGCGCGCCGCAACCGGGACCGCTCGGAGCGCGACGAGCGCGGCCAGGGGCGCGACCGCGAGCGCCCGGAGCGCGAGCGGGAGCGCAGCCGGGACCGGGAGCGCGAGCGGGAGCGCAGCCGGGAGCGCGAGCGGCGGGAGGAGCGGGAGCGGGAGGAGCGGGGGCGCGAGCCGCGCGCGCGCGCGCACGAGCGGGCGCGCGGCGAGGAGCGGGACGGCGGCGGCGGCGGCGGCGGCGGCGGCGGCGGCGGCGGTGGCGGTGGGCGGCAGCGCGAGCGCGAGCGCAGCAGGGACGGGGACGGCGCGTCTCAGCGCGAGCGCGAGCGCGGCAGCAGCCGTGGCCGTGCGGAGCCGCAGCGCGACGGCGGCGGCGGCAGGGAGCCCGGCGGCAGCAGCGGCAAGGCGGCCGCCAGCAGCGGCGGCGACCCCGAGCGCGCCCGTGAGCCGCGCGCCAACGGCGTCGCTGAGCCCGGCGCCAAGGGGGCCGCCAACGGGGGCGGCGGCGGCGGCCGCGGCAGTGCCGCGGCCCCAAAGCCGATCACCGAGCTGCTGCAGCGCTACTACGGAGGGGCCGGCACCCCCCAGGCCGCGCGCGAAGCGGAGGCCTCGCTGCTCGCGCTGCCGCAGAAGCAGGCGGTGGGCGTGGTGCTTTCGCTGCTTGACCGGCTCGCGTCCAAAGGCGCCTCGCCGGCGGCGCTGCGGGACGTCGCCGCGTTGGCGTCCGAGGCGGCGGCGCGCGCGGAGGGCGCACAGGCCTAGGGATTGACTTTGCTTGCAGGCACGGCCGGCGGCTGCTTGCAGCCCAGCGGGGGGGGGGGGTGTTATTGCTGAGCGCCCGAGTAGGGCGCTGCGTATTCCGGGCCGTTCCTGTTTCACATTTTGCCTGCTGCTCCGTTCTAGAATCCCACCTGCGAAACTGCCAGGCCAGGGCCACCAATGACCCCCTGACAGCAAGGCGCCTCCCGTGCCCTGACCCCCGTTTCACCGCTTTCACCGTTTCCGCCCGTTGGCAGTATGCTCTGGCGCTGCCTCGCATCGCGACGCCCCCTCTGAGACGCGCTGTAAAGAGTCAAATCCTTGAAGGCATGGAGGGGTGGAGCCTAGCTGGAGCGCTTGTTCGGGCCCTTTCCAGGCAGGGCCCACAACTCGCTCCCCCCAATCCAAACCCGCCCGTCGAGCCCCCAGCGACGCACGAGAGTGGGCAGTCCAATTACTTGTTCGCCCCCGCAGGGGTTCCTTTATTCTTTTGCAGCACCGGCCTCTCAGAGCACACCCGCGCGCGAGCCTCAGGCCACCGCGCCTCACGCCATCGCGCCGCCGCCGCCGCCGCCGCCGCTGCCGCCCGCATACGCGCCAGAGCCCATCGCCGACAGCGCCCCGCCGCTGCCCATCCCCCCCAGCGCGCCGTCGTCGCTCCACACCGTCGACGCCGCCGTCGAAAACTGCGGCTCCAGCTCCGCCCCGTCGCTCCCCACCGCCAGCGGCGTGAGCAGCGCCATCGCGCCCAGGTCCCAGTGCAGCAGCGCGTCGTTGGTGGCGGCCACTGCCAGGGACCAGATGAAGGGCACGAAGAACTCCTCGGGCGCGGCCTCCTCCTCGTAGACAAAGCGCATCTCAGCCAGCGGGCGCAGCCGGTCGCCGCGCCAGCCCTGGGAGAAGCCCTGCACCAGCTCCAGCACCTGGGGGGGGGGGCGTTGGGGCCGTTTCGAGGCAGCGGGCGGAAAACAGGATTGGCGCTGCGTCGGGAGGCTTGCCCTCTCCGCGCCCGGTTGCTACCCTCGCTGCCACGGCACCGCCGCACCGCAGCCGCCTCTTTTGAACCCAGGCCCGACACCAGCTGCCCCCCCAATCCTGCCCCCCAAACCACCCCCCGTGCCAAAGCCCCCCCCCCCCCACCTCGCGCACGCTCCAGTCCGGCTGGCTCGTCCGCGGCCGCGCCACCGTCGCGAGCTGCTCCCCGCCGCCGCCCTTCCCGCCGCCGCCCCTCCCCCCCGCGTCTGTCGCGTCCAGCCGTGCGTTGAAGTAGTCCACCACGACGGCGATGTTGTCCACCAGCTCGCGCAGGCGGGGGTGGGAGCGCAGCGCGAGGAGCATGTCCTTTGGGGGGGTGGGGGGTGGGGGGTGGGGCGGGGTGGGGGTGAGGAGGGGGTGATAAGGGTGTGCAAAGCAATCACACAAACAGAGCACACACAGAGCACACACAGAGCACAGACAAAGCACAGACAACGCACACAAACAGAACACACAGAGCGCACTGAGCGCGCATGAAACACGCGCAAGCCCAAAGCCCCCCCCACCTGTTTGTGCAGCACCGCGTACACCAGGTCCGGGTTGCGCTGCAGCCCCACCGCGAGGATGGTGTTGATCACCTCCAGCACGATGCGCAGGAAGCCGGCCAGGACCTGGGGAGGGGGAGGATGTGTGTGTGGAGGCGGGCGCGTCAGCGTGGGGGCGAGGCGTGCGGACGGCGCTTGCGCTGGCGTTGACCGCGCAAAGTTGACCGCCAGCCCGCGCGAAGCCCGCGAAGCAAAGCCAGTTGCAGAGTGCGCACCCGTGCGACCCGCTCCAGCCAACCCCCCAAACAAAAAGCAACCGCACCTCTTCGTCCTGCGCCAGCCGCTCCCTCAGCTGCAGCGACGCCGCATCCAGCCCCGCCTGCCCAGCCGCCGCCGCCGCCGCCTGCTGCCCGCCCTGCTGCTGCTGCGGCGCCTGCGCGGCGCCGTTTTGCTGCTGCTGCTGCTGCTGCCCGCCCGCCCCGCCTGGCAGGGACTCGAGCTTGCGCACCACCCGGTCGTAGCGCTTCGCCAGCACCGACGCCAGCCCCAGCAGCCGCTGCGCCGCGTGCGGGTGCAGCCCCGACACGTGCGGCGCGAGGTTTGCCAGCGCGGCGAGGGTGTTGGTGGGCAGGTACAGGTCCCGCAGCTGCCCAAAGTTCTGGGCCGCGGTGCGCAGCAGCACGGTGTACACGAGCGACCCCAGGGACACCCGCCCCAGGGGCCGCTCCCTGTACCACGGCGCGCCCGGCAGTATGACTCGGTGTATGTTGTTAGAGAAGGCCGCGTCCTGGCTGAGGATGAGCACCACTATCTGCAGCATGTAGAGGTGGTTGGCGGAGGCCGCCGACGCGCCGTACAGCGCGCCCAGCAGCGGCAGCAGCAGCGTCTCGGTGTCGCTGCGGACCAGGACGTACTCGCGGAACGCGCGGCAGCCGTGCAGCAGCGTGTACAGCAGCAGCGTGGTGGCCTCGCTGGGGGGGCCTGGGAGGAGGGGATTGGGGGGCGAAGGGGGGGGGGTCAGGGCGTGAGGGGGGGAGGAGTCGTGGGGGGTCGAGTGGCGCACGCCGCGGTGGTGCGGGGGGCGCAGGGGCGACGGCTCGCTAAGGCTCGGTAAGGATCCCGAGCCGGAAAGGGGCACTGGCGGCACAAGGGCAAAGCCGCCGCGCCAGGGGAGGGCCGCCGCCGCCGCCGCCGGCGCCGCTCACCTGATGAGAAGAAGGCGTAGAGGCGCGCAAAGCTGGCCGACGAGATGCGGCCCACCACAGTGGCGAGGTGCGGGGCGCCGCCCGTTGAGGTGGGCAGCTGCAGGTCCTGCAGCGCGTCCAGGGCCTCGCGCACGCAGTTGGCGCGGCCTGGGGGCGGGGGGAAAGGGGGAGAGGTCGGCGCGGCGCGATGGCTGTCAGCGGTGCCACGCGGGCTCTGCCGCCGCTGCGGCAGCACCACCGCGGGGCACCGCAGCTGGTCCTCCGTTGCTGTGCGGCCGGTGAGGGCGCCAGCGCCTGCGCCCCAACGAGCGCTGCGCCCAACCCACCCCCCACCCACCTGTTTGCTGCGCCGGGAAGTGCGCCAGCAGCAGCAGCGCCACCAGCGCCAGGTCGCTCACGGGGCTGGCCACCGCGACCGCGCCGCCCCCGCGGCCGCCCATCATGCCGCCACCCCCCGCCGCCCCGCCGCCGCCCTTGGCCGCCGCCGCGGCCGCTGCCGCCGCCGCCGACGCGGTGGCGCCGCTGGCGGTGCAGCTGGCGGGCCCCGTGGATATGAACTGCAGCGTGCGCACGGGCAGGTAGAACACCGTCGCCGCCGCGGAGCGCACGAGGCGCACCACCGCGTAGCCCCCGGCCGCGTCGGGGCGCTTGTGCAGCGCGAGGCGCGGCGGCTGCGGGCAGCGGTCCACGACGAGCGACAGCAGCGCAGACACGAGCGCGGGCGCGGCGTCGCGCTGCGCCATGAGCGCCTCGGCCAGCGGGTGCGCGTCGGGGGGCGCGGCGGTGGTGGGGGAGTAGAGCTGCGTCGAGCAGCACACCACCAGCAGCAGCAGCGCCTCGATCACCAGCAGGTAGGCCGTCTCGTCGGCGCTGGGGGGGGGAGGTTTGGGGTTTGGGGTGTTGGGGTGTTGGGGTGTTGGGGTTGTGGGCAGGGCCGTGGGGCAGCGCCGTGCGCCGGCCGTGCAGGGAGGGGCGCAGCACGGCTGCGGGCGGACCGACATGCGCACGACCATGCGCGCGCGCGCATGCGCGCGCATGCGGGCCGGACCGCGTGGCACCGCACCTGGGCTTGCAGTTGATGAGCAGCTGCACCACCCTGTTGAGGAACATGGGCGCTAGCGAGGACTGCCCCTGGTGCGTCGCCGGCATGTTGGGCCCCACCTCGAACACCGCCGCCAGCGTGCTGGGCGCGGCGGTCTCCGCCACCACCTTTAGCAGCACCGCGGTGAGGTGCAGCGCGTTGGCGGCGGGCAGGGAGGGCGCGCCGCCCTGGGCGGCGGCCAGGAGCTCCATCACGTGCAGCAGCAGCGACTGGAAGTTGCGCGTCAGGGGGTTGTGCACGACTGCGGGGGGGCGCGCGATCGGGCGGGGGAGGCGGGGGTTGCGCGCGGTTCGCGGGCGGGCGGTGCGCACCGGCGGCGGCGGCGGCGGCGGCGGCGGCGGCGGCGGGAACGCAGCAGCAGCGGCAGCGCAGCAGCGGGGCAGCGCAGCGCGCGGCGCGGCTGGACACTCACGCAGCTGCCTGCAGTGCGGCGCCAGCGCCGCCTCGACGTCCTCGGGGTCCAGCGCCGCCAGGGGCTGCGTGCCGAGGCTGAAGAGCTGGTCCCAGAAGGGCGCGGCAAGCGGGATCGCCTCTGGGCCCGCCAGGCGCTGGAGCAGCTGCTGCTGCGCCGCGCCGCCCATGGCCCCTGCCGCCGCGCTCGACTGCCCCGCGCCCATGGCGCTGGCCGGGAGCTTGGGCCGGTGCTGCCCGCCAAATGTAGGGCGGACGGGGGCCCTGGCCCGCGCGCGGGGCGCACGGGCTTTTGATGATCAGCACCCGCCGGGGCGATGGCGCTGATGTTGGAGCGGGGGGGAGCGACGGCGAAAACAAAAGGCGAATTGCGTAGCGTTGCCGCTTCGCACTCGTCCCCCCCCTCAAAACGAACTTCGAGCGTGGCCGGCAGCCAGTGCCAGGGTGGCCGCCGGGCTTTCGAGGGGCCAGTCCGCAGCCCCCGGAGGGCCACGCAGACCGGGCACCTGGAGCGCATCGCCATGGAGATCGCCGCGGACCGCGAACCCCGCGGCCGGGGCGCCGTTGACTGCCCGGGCGTCTTTGACTGCGTCGCCGCGCCGCTCCCCGGCCCCGACCCCGACTTTGTGCGCGCCGCGATCGCCGAGGTCCTGGCGGCCGCGGACCTGCAGGACGCAAAGGCGTTGGCCGCCGCGGGTGCGATGGGGCAGGGTTGGGGCAGCGCTGTTGTTGTGCTGCCACCGCGCGCTGACCGGCTGCATGCGCTGCCGTGCTCCGGCGGCGCCACCACCCGCGTTCTGCCGCATGCCCTCCGCCAGAGGCCTGCCGGACGCCGCCCGACGGGGAGCCCTGCAGCGACCAGCAGCAGGCGCAGCCGGGGCAGCCGGGCGCCGGCGCGGCTGCCCCCGCGGGCGCGGCGCGCCTCGACCCCTCCCTGCTAGAGCTCCCCGGCAACAGCGAGGCCACCGTGCGGCTGCTCAAGGCGCGCGTGCGCTCGCTGGAGGAGCAGCTGCAGGCGGCGATCGACGCCGGCGCGGGTGCGGCGCGGGCCCGCGGCAGCGCATCAGGGGCGACCGCAGCGGCTGGGCAGCGACGGTCCGCAGAGCTCCCTCGATCCCCGCAACCCCTGCGGGTCTGACCCGAGTTGCCAGGCTGCCAGTCCAGTGACAAGGCCCGCCGTCGCTGCTGGCTGCCTCATCACCGCTGGCACGCCACCCTCGGCTACTCCCCCCCCCCCCCCCCCCCCCCCGCGCGCAGCCAAGGACCGCGACCTGGCCGAGGCGGCGCGCGAGGCGCGCGCGCTGCAAAGGGAGAAGGCAGCTTGGGCCAAGGAGCAAAAGGCCCTCGCTGCCCAGGCGGAGCGCCACTGTCGCGCGGCCGAGGCGGCGCGTGAGGCACTGGCGGCGCGGGAGGCGGCGCTGAAGGAGAAAGACCGGGAGGAGGCCAAGGCCAGCAGCAGCAGGTGCGGCGGGGCGCGCCCGCGCCTGCGTGGTGCGCCCCCCACTTTACTTGCCCACCGCCATGGCGCGCCGGCCTGCTCGCCTGCCCCCCACTGACCACGCACGCCCCCCCCCATTGGCGGCCCCCAACAGGAAGCAGGCGGAGCAGGAGGGGCGCGCGCGCGAGGCGCGGCTGTCGCGCGCCCTGGAGGAGGCGGAGCGCTGCCGCGCGGCGCTGGAGGAGGCCAAGGCGCGCGCCCGCGACGGCCGCGACGCGGCGGGGGCCGAGGCGGCGCGGGGGGCGGCGGAG
>BDRX01000246.1:0-15631 GCA_003203535.1 Raphidocelis subcapitata | reverse complement strand
CGCCGCCCGCTGGCCTGCCCCCGGTGGGCGGGCTGCATGAAGAACCGCGCCCTCGCACGCGGTCGTTTTAAGCTTCGGCGTCGCGCACTCGCGGCGTACAGTGGCAGAGCGCCCAGGCAGTGCAACCTCCCGAGCCCTGAAAGCCCCAGATCACAGCTTACGCGGCTTTTTTGATCAGCTTAATTCAACATGCAGCTTCCTCTCGGTCGCTCGGCCTCGGCGGCGAGCAGCGCCAGCAGGCCAGCGGGCCTGCCCAGCGGCCTGCGCCCCGTGGGTGCGCCCCTGACGGGTCGCTCTGGCCTTCACTCCCGCGTTCGTGCGCCCAGGTGCGCGTGAGGCGCGCGCTGCGTGGATCTCGGGGCCCGTCCCGGTCGTCATGCTGCTGCTGCGTGCAACCTCGAGGGCAGCCCGGAAAAACCCGAACCCGCGCGCCGGCGATCGATCCACAGGCCCAGCTTCGTGCCCCAGGCGGCCGCGGGCGGCGGCAGCATCGGCGGCAAGTGGGATGGCGGCAGCGGCGGGGGCGGCGGCGGCGGCGGGGGTGGGGGCGGCGGCGGCGGCGGCGACGGCGCCGCCGACGACAGCGGCAAGGGCGGGTTCGGGGCATTCCCCCTGCTGGCCGGCTGGCGCGCGCGCACGGCCTATGACCCCGAGTTCCCATTCAAGGTCCTGCTGGAGCAGGTGCGGCCGCGGCAGCCCAGACGCGCTGCCGCTTTTGGCAAATCGGGCTTGCGGTTGGCGCGCCCCGGCCGTGCGGGCGGCGGCGGCGCGGTGGCGCAGCGCCCAAGCAGGGGCCGCGGGCGGGCGGGCGGGCATGCGCGCCGCCGCGAGCAGCGCAGGCCGCGCGTGCGCGCGCGGGGCCGCATGGATGCCACGCCGTGCACAGTCCGCGCGCGCGCGCACGCGCGGCCGGCGCCGCGGGGCATGCGAGCCCGCATGCGTGGCCCGGCCCGAACCTTTCGTGCGCGCCCCCCGCGCGCGCCAACCCCCCTTTAGGTCATCGGCGTGGGCGCGTCGGTCGTGGGCGACATGTCCTCCCGCCCGAACTGGGGCCTGAACGAGCTGGACTTTGTTTTCGCCACGCTGGTGGTCGGCAGCGTTATCAACTTCAGGTGAGGAGCCATCGGCAAACGGGCAAGCCCGCCCGCGCACGAGCGAGCGCGACGCGTCGTGCGGGCGCATGCGGGGCACATCGCCACCAACCACGGCTGCCCCGCCCCGGCCCCAACGCACCCCGCCCCAACACACCCCAACGCCCCCACCCCCAACCCCCCGCAGCCTGATGTACCTGCTGGCCCCCACCGCCGGCGTCGCCGCCGCCGGCGGCGGCTCCATCATCCAGCGGCTGCTGTCGGACGAGTTCCTCAAAAAGTGGGGCGCCCCCGGCGGCAACATGTTCGAGAAGGGCTTCCCTGTCAGCGGGCGGCTGGTCAACTTTGTGTACAAGGGCGCGGTGTTCAGCGTCATCGGCATGCTCGCGGGTGGGCGGGGGCGGGGGGCGCAGCGGCGGGCCAGGGGTCGCCTAAACCCTAAACCCTAGTTGGTGGGGGAGGGGGGCGCAGGCCAGGGGTTACCTAAACCCTAAACCCGGGGTGGGAAGGGGGAGTGGGAGGCGGAGGGGAGGGGAAGGGGCGGGAGGGGAAGGGCAGGTGAGGTTGAGAGTGCTGGCTACGGCTCAGGGGGGTTGATGTGGCCTCCCGATCGCGCGCGACTCATGCCCTCAGCACGCGCGCGCCGCCGGCCTCGAAACCGCTTTGACTCGCCACCGCCACCGCTCCCGCGCGCCCCAACGCCCCAGGCATCATCGGCACCTCCCTCAGCAACGGGCTGCTGTCGCTGCGCCAGAAGCTGGACCCCACCTTCATCTCGCAGGCGCGTTTTGGCCGCCCCGCGCCCGCGTTTGGCCGCCCCGCGCCCGCGTTTGACCGCCCCGCGCCCGCATTTGACCGACTTGCCCCCGCGTTTGACCGACTTGCCCCCCGCGTTTGACCGCCGCGAGCCCGCGTTTGACCGACTTGCCCCGCGTTTGGCCGGCCCGCGCCGCGACCGGCCGGCGCCGATGCCGCTCCTCCTCGCCCCTTCCACCGCCTGCAAAAGCACGCATATGATCTCACTCGACCTTTGCCTCCCCCCCGCTCCAAACAAACCCAACTGCGCAGAACGAGGCCCCCAGCATCATCGGCAACGCCGCGTGCTGGTCGCTCCACATGGGCATCAGCAGCAACCTCCGCTACCAAATGCTCGGCGGCGCAGACACGGTGAGGCGGCGGCGGCGACGGCGGCGGCGGGCTGGGCCGTTTGTGTTGCGCGCGCGCGCATGTCGGGGGAGGGGGGCCGCTGCGTCTGGGCAGCTGCTGCCATCAGCCCAACCGCCCGCCCCCAACCGCCCGCCCCCAACCGCCCGCCCCCAACCGCCCGCCCAAACCCAAACCCCACCCCCTAAACCCCACCCCCCCTAAACCCCAGATCCTCGTCAAGCTCATGCCCATCACCGCGTTCCGCATCTACTCCGCCATCATCCGCGCCCTCAACAACGTGGTGGGCGGCATCAGCTTCGTAGTCATCGCGCGGATGTTTGGCGTGCAGAAGGCGGCCGCGCCGCCGGGCGAGCCGGCGCTGGCAAAGGCCTGAGCGGGCGCCTGCTTGGGGGCCGGCGCCCCGCGCCCCGCGGCGCGCGCGCGCGCGCCTGCTGGCGGCCGGCGCCCGGCGCCCCGCGGCTTGACCGCGCGTGCGCGGGCCGGCGGCGCGGGGGGAGGGAGGGCGGGGGATTCTTCGCCGGCGCGCGCGCGGCGCGGGGCCGGGCAGAGCAAAGGACGGCGGGGCCGGGAGTCTGTGCATCGGCGCGCCCCGATGCTTGGAGGGCGCGCGCGCGCGCTGCCGCCGCGGCTGCGCGGTCAAAACGGCGTTCTCCGTTCCCCAGAGCGGACGCCCCCGCGGCGGCTCGTGTGCGGGCCTGGGCATGCGGCGCCGTTGGCCCCCTGCGGCCGGCCGCCGCGCGGCGGCCGGGCCGGCGGGGAGGGGCGCGGCGGGGCAGCGCGCCCGCCCGCGCGTGGTATGGGCCAGGGCGTGTGTGACACATCTAGGCGCCTTTTCAAGCGGCGCGGCAGTGGCCTTCATCGGCTGAACTGAATTCACTGGTAACACAATATTGTGCAGCTGCCTCTCTGGCTGGGGGAATATCTGGCTGGGGTTTCGGCTGGGGCTTCAGCTGGGGCCTGCTGGAAACCTGAAACGGGCAGCATTTACTCACGCGCGCCGGCAAGCCAGCCAACCAACCAACCAACTAGCCAACGGGTGCCTCGATTCGGCCGCCTCTTTGCGTCCGGGGGAGGCAGGCACCCCCACCCGCCCTCGTCCGGAGCCCTCACCCCCGCGGCGCGCCGCGCCCCTGCCGCGCCGTCGGCGCCGCGCCGCCGCCGGCCGGCGCGCCCCCGCCCTCGCCGGGCCGCCCCGCAGCCTGCGCGGCGGCGGGGCCGGGCTCGTGCTTGGCGGCGGCGATGGAGGGAAGGTGCGTCAGGTCCGGCACGCCGCCGCGCCGCACTGTGAAGTTCTCGCCCTGGTTTTGGTGTGTTTTGCGTTGGTGGCGGTGGGAGTTGGGCGCCGCTGCAGCCTCGGAGGGACGGCGGGGTCGGTGCTGCGGTTGGGTTTTTGCGCGCGGCGCAAACGGCGTGGGCTGCGCGCGGAGGGGCGCGCATGTGGAGCCCTTCAGGCGCGCAGGCAGGGGGCGGGAGGAAGACTGACTCACGTAGCCCGCGAACCGCGCCTGCCGCCCGATGCTGGCGCGCGACTCATCCGGGGCCACCTCGTACCGCCAGCCCTGGCGCTCGCAGAAGCGCATGGCCTGCGGATGGAGTGTGCAACGACGGCATCGGGGCGGCGGTGGTGGCGGGGCGCATGTTGGGAGCGAAGCCGCTGCTGCGGCCTTGCTGCGGCCTTGAACACCTGGCAATGCCCGGCCAAGCGTCGAACGCTGCACCGTTGCTGCGCGCGCGAGGAATGCGGGCGCGAGCCGCCGGATCGATCGGCCGCGTTTTGGCGGTGCGTGGCGCGCCTGTTCCTTTGTGTAGAACCACAGCGCCGCCTCGGGGCAGCATTCCATGGGATCCCCCGTGGCCGTCCAGCTGCCGGTCGGTTGGGGGGTTGAAGGGGCGGGGAGATCTTGCTTTGAGCGGCGAAGCCAAAGCAGGCCGCACGGCGCGGCGCGGCGGGAAGCCCCTCCAACAGCATGAATGCAAGGGCCAGCCTGGCCAGATGATGCCCCGGGCTGGGCTGCGGCGCACCCCATCACTGGGTTGGTCCACTTCTCAAGGGGGTTGAAGCGCCTGGCAGGGTGCCCGCCGGCGGCAGGGTGCGTGCGTGGCGGGGAAGGGCGGGTTGAGTGGGAGCGGCGTGCCAAACCGCCCCAGCAGCGCTCCTGCAGCGCGGCTAAACCACAGCTGCGGCGCTGCGCGCGTATTGTGCGCCCGCGCGCGCCCAGGCGGGCTCACACACTCCACTTGGGCATGCTGGCGGCGCGCATATGGCCGGCCGCGCGCGCGACCGTCGCGCGGCGTTGGGCGGCGAGCTCCGGCGGCGCGCCCGAAGCGACGCCGACCTCCCCGCGCGGCGCGGATGAGGATGACTCGAGGGCCACGCGGTACGCCTGCTCCCTGCAGAGGGATGGCGCGCCCGATGGGGGCGGGCCCCGCCGGGCGGCGGTGCGGCAGGCGGTCACTAATCATCGGTGGGCGGCGGTCGCGGTCGCGGGCCCGCCGCCTGCTGCCGGCCAAGGTGCACCTCGGCCCTGCTGGGGCATGCGCGCGCGCGCGCGCCCGCCTCACATGACCTGCGTGTAGTCGTTCTTGTCCCTGGCGGGCGCGGGCACGCCGGGGTTCATCTCGGCCGGCGGGGGCGTGCCCGCCGCGAGCTCGGCCTCGGTCGGCACGGGGTGGTGGTGCGGGGTGGCGGCGCCGGCCCCGGCCTCCTGGCGCGGCTCGAAAGACCTCATCACGAGCGACAGGCTCCGGTGCCCGGCCATCCTAGGCCCGTGCCGGCTCAGCTCCGCGACCGCCGAGGCCGATCGCGCCACGAGGCGCAGCATCGTGTTTCAACGGGCGTATGTTGGAGTGAAGGCCCCAAAAATCGTTTCGCGACCGGCGCGTGGGCGTGTTGCGGCCTGTTTGGCCGCCCAGCACCGGGGCGGGCAGCTGCCGCCGGCGCCGGCGCGCCGCTGCCGTCCTGGCCGCAAGAAGCGAGCCCTGCGGGGCTTTCACAAGATCGCAGAGCTTGGGGACTTGAACCAGCCTGCCGCGCACAGCCTTGCCGCGCTCACGTCGTCGCGCCGGGCCCGCACGTCGGCCGCTGCCGCCCAGGCGCCGCCGCGGCCCACCTCAGCGCGCCGCCCCTCTTCAACGCGCATCCCGCGCCCGGCGCGTTCAAACCACGATTACGCGGCGCAAAACGACAATATAATTGCACCCTCTGGCCCCGAGATCCCTCCATCTCAGCGGCCATCTCCTCAGCGCCCTGCAGCCCCTGCCTGCGCCCTCCACGGTCGGGAGCGCGCGCGATCGAAAGTCGGAAAGGAGCTCCGGGCTGCGAAGGCCTGTCGCAGGGCCTGCGGTTTTGCGTGCAGGTGCGCCAAAGCGGAAGACCTGTCGGGGCGGCCCCTCTGCCCGGCAACCGCCCTGTATTCGGTCGCAAGTAAGCCATATTGAACGCTGCCGCGCGCGCCGGCCTGGAATTGCTCGTCTCCTGGCCCCGTGCCGCGCCGCCGCGCACCGGATCGCCCCGCCGGCGGCGCATCGAGCAAAGCCGTGATCCAGCCGCCCGCGCCCCGCCGACCGCGCCGCCGCCGCCGCCGCCGCCGCCGCCGCCCCGCCGCGCCGCGCAGGCCGCCCCGCCCGCCACCCCGCCCGCAGCCAGCCGGCCGCCCCGGGCCCGCGGCCGCCGGCCCGCATGGGGCGCCCCTTCCGCCAATACCTCGGCGGCCCGCGCGTGTACGCATGCGCCAGCTGCGGCACGCATGCGGCGGACCTGGATGACATCGTGTCCAAGGCCTTCCAGGGCCGGTGGGTCATCGGGTTGCCTTGCCAGATTCTTAATCAGTTGCGAGCCGCCGCGGCGGGTGTTTCCTTCGGGCGCGGCGGCGGGTTGCTTTGGGCTTGCGGGACGCCTCCTCAATGCCTTGCTTGGCCTCGATACCCCTCGCCTAGAAAGGGCCTGCTTTGCGCCTCGAAGCATCCGGCCTCCAGTCAACCTCAAGCCGTGCCGTCAACTCAAGCTTCCAAACAAACGCCCCGCCAGCCACGGGCGCGCCTACCTTTTCAGCAGCGTGGTCAACGTGGCGGTGGGGCCCAAAGAGGACCGCCTGCTGATAACTGGTGCGGCCGCCCCGCCCCCTGTTCTTTGTCCCGGCTTGTTTCCCCTTGCGCTCTGCACTCCGTGTGGTTTGGTGGCTCTGGCGCGGGGCAGCCCTCAAACCGGCGCGCCAAAGCCGGCGCCGCTGAGCTGTCAGCGCCCCGTCGAGCGCCCCGGTCAGCGCCCCGGTCGACCCCCGGTCAACCCCCGGTCAACCCCCGGTCAACCCTCGGTCAACCCCCGGTCAACCCCCGGTCAAACCTCCCCCTCCCAGGCCTCCACACCGTCGCAGACATCTTCTGCAACGTCTGCGGCACCAACCTGGGCTGGAAGTACGAGGCCGCTTACGAGCAAAGCCAAAAGTACAAAGAAGGTGGGGGGCGGGTGAAAGAAGGAGGGTCCCCCTGGCGGGCAGACCTAGCGGGGGCTGTTTTCTTGCTTGTGCCCGCGCGGCACGCGCGCGCCCCCGCACGGTCCACCGCATTGGGTGCGGCCACTCGCGGCTCGGCTTTTTGGTGCGACTGAGCCAGGGATCGGTGCGGCGCCACAAACACATGATTCGCGGCGGCCGCGCGGCAGCAGGGCGCGCGTTTGCAAACGTCGACACGCTTGCGCCCCACCCCCCACCCCCCCGGGCTGCAGGCAAGTTCATTTTGGAGAAGGCGCGCGTCGTGAAGGACGGCCAGGACGGCACCTGGTGACGCCGCGGGTGACGCCGCGGGCGGCGTCGACGGCCCTCCTCTCCCGCCCGCCCGCTGAAGATGTTTTTGCTGAGTGTCAAGAAGGCCGGCGCAGGAAATCCAACCACCAAAAAGGCCCCGCCGCCGCCGCCGCCGCCGCCGCCGCCGCCGCCGCCGCCGCCGCCGCCGCCGCCGCCGCAGCTGCTGTGGCCAGCTCTGCCGCGGCCGCCGCGCGCGCCGCAGGCGGCGCAGCGGCGCGCCCATGGGCTCTAGAATCTGCGCCGCCTGCGGCGCGCGCGGCGCGCCCATTCTAGAGCCCCCCTTTGCTTCCCCGCCCCTTCTCATGCCGCGTCAAGCCCCAGGTTCCGTTAGGCCGTTGTCACACTCGCCCCCCCATTCATTCCGCCCGCTGCGCCTGAGCGCGCAGGGCCCGGCGCTGCGCCGCCGCCTCGCGCATCCGCGCCGCTCCCGCCGGCGCGGCCCGGGCCGCAGGCGTTGCCTTGCTTCCGTGTTGTCTCGCCGCCACTGCGTGTGTGTGTGTGTGTGTGTGTGTGTGTGTGTTTGCAGGTTCGCCGTTTTGATGTTGCCCCCCCACAGGCCGTAGGCATGCTATGAAAGCCCCCAATCGATGCCGATAATCCCATGCCTGCAGGCCCCCGCCGCCCCCTCTGTACCACCACCGCTCCTCCGCCCCCCGATTTTCCCGTGCCACCGCCGCTCCCGCCGGCGCGCCGCACCCCGGCGCCGCACCGCCCGCTGCCGCGGCGGCCCGTGCGCTGCCCGGCGCTTTTTGGGGCGCCCGAGCGCGCGCGCGTTGTAGTGGCAGCGGGGCGCCGCGCCATTCCCAGACCCGTTCTCGCGTGTACCGTACCCACGACACCCCCCGCCCCTTGGCTTGGCGCCGGGGCGCCCACCAGGCTTGGGGGCCTCTGCTTCCCCCGCACGTTGCGCCTAGCCCACGATTTTGGCACGCGTGGAATCTGTAAATCAGCTTGTGCCAGGTTCTGCAGGCCTCGCGGGCGCTTTGGGCCGGAACATCACCCCTTCGGCCAGCCGTCGGCTGACGATTTGCTCCCCGCTCGGTCACACTTTGGGTGGCGTCACCGCGGTGCCGCCGCCGCCGCCGCGCCGCGGCCGGGCCTATCGAGCGGCGGGCCTCGCGAGTATCTCCAGTCCGAAATTACAAGGCGTTCGAACGGGCCGAACCGCGCGAAGCACGGCGTCCTACTCAGACAGCCCTGGTCCATCTGACCGTCCGCCCGCCCACATGGCGTCGCCTTCGGCCAAGGACGTGGAACACTTCGAAGCCGACGATGACGACATCTTCATGCCCGACGACCTGCGCCCCGCGCTGCCCGTCGTCTCGGGCAAGCCCGTTGCCTCGCCGCCGCCGTCGGCCGGCAGGGGCCGCCGGCTCTCCTCGCTGGGGTCCCTCCACCACGCGGGGCACAGTGAGTCAAGCAGACGGTTTTTTTGTTGCCACGGGGCGCGGTTGAGAAGGGGCCGGCGGGGTGCAGGCCCCGTCCAAACTCATCAGGTCATCAGCAATCCAGATGGGTGATTTTGTCCTGCGCAGCGGCCCCTCCGCTCGCATCCGAACTCCACCACCACCAGCGCCCACGGCCCGCCCGCGGACCTCTAAACAACCGTCGCAAACGCGCCTCGTTGCAGGCAGCTGGCTCACCGCCGCGGGCCACCTCGTGACCGCCATCATCGGCGCCGGCGTGCTCGGCCTCCCCAACGCCGTCGCCTGGCTGGGCTGGATCGCGGGTCCCATCTGCCTCACTGTCTTCTTCGTCACAACCCTCTGGACGGCCACGATGCTGTGCGACTGCTATCACGTAAAGGGGAAGAGGCACACGCGGTACAAGTGGGCGGTGCTGCACATCATGGGGCCGAGGCACGCCGTACTGCTGGCGCTGTGCCAAAACCTAAACATGGTGCGCGGATGGGGAGCAAGGGGCGCTTTTCAGTCGCCTCAAAAGGCTGGCCAGGCGCGGGACTCAACTCTGCACCGCTTCCGCCAGCTTCGCTGCCCTGCAAGGGCCCCCCAGCCAACTGTCAGAACTCGCCACGACTGCCAGACCTCGCGAACCGCCACTCGCCCCCCCCCCCCCCCCCCCCCGCCTTCACCCAGATCCTCACAACTGTTGGCTACCATATTGCGGCCGCTGACAGCATGCGGTAAGCGCAGCAGCGACGCGACGGCGCAGCCCGCAGAGTGCCTGCTGCCCTCTGGAGAAAAGCCCCTACACCGCAGCAGGTGCAAAAGCCCTGAAACCCATCCCCCAGCAATGCCATCCCTAAACAACACCATCCCCCTGAAAAAAAGGTACATCGCCCGGCTCAGCTGCCAGCTCCAGGGCCTGCCCTCCTCCTCCTGCGTCCTTGTGTCCCAGTGGCAGCACACCCTGGTGTTTGGCGCCGTGCAGATGCTCATGTCGATGCTGCCAAATCTGGAGAGGTGAATTCGGCGCTTGAAGCAACCACTCAACAGCGGTGGGATTGTTCGGCGAAACGCATGGTCGCTGGTTGGCAGTGCCGGCTCAGAGCCTCTTGGGTGCAGCCCTTGCAACGAGCCCCCCAAAACAGCAGCAAACCACCCCCAAAACTGAAAACCCGCTCAAAAATCCCCTCAAAAACTGACAAACCGCAGCGTTTGGTGGTCGTCCATCGTCGGCGCCCTCATGTCCCTGGGCTACTCGGGCATTGCCATCGGCCTCGGCGCCTCCCAGGCGGGCAACGGCCAGGGCACGCTGCTCGGCCGGCCGGCGCCGCCGGTCGAGAAGGCCTTTGGTGGGTGTGGGCGTGCGGCGGGGAGCGCGGGAGCAGATTAGCCTTTGAAGTGCAGCGTTAGCTTGCATGTGGCCTGAAGCACATTCAGTTCAAGCTGCCCTTTGTTTGAAAAGGCCAGGGAGGCAAGGAACACACGCTCGCCAGCACCCTCCGCTCAACTAATCCCGTTCCGCTCCCTTTTGGTTGCCCAACAGGCGTCTGCAACGCGCTGGGCTGCATCGGCTTTGCCTATTCCTGCGCCATCGTTCTGGTCGAGGTCCAGGTGAACCACCTTTGCTTTCACCCGGCTTGGAATGCACGCTTTTAACAAGTTCAAGGAACAATCCAAGCTTCCAAGCCCTTGAGCCCCTTTAACATGTTCAAAAGCCCGACGTTTGACGCGCGCCCAATGCCTCTCTCCCCGCCAAAGGACACTTTGAGGGAGCCGCCGCGCGCCGCCGTTTCGATGCGCAAGTCAATTCGCGTCGGGTGAGGCCTTTGCCCTGCTTGCAGCAGTGCTTTGCGCGCGTTTTGAGATGAGGCTGAGCTGGCATGGCTTCCAACTGGCCGCCCCCCTTCGACCCCTTGCCACCGGTGCAGGGTCCAAAAGACTGTCCTAAAAACCCTCATAAAACCCCTTCAAACCCCCTCCAAAACCCCCCAGTCTGTCGACCACCTTCACCTGCTATGCGCTGGTCAGCGTGCTGGGGTACCTCGCACTGGGAAACAGCGTGCCCGACAACGTGCTGGTGGTGGGCCTTGATTTGTTCTATTGGGGGGGGGGGAGCTTTACAAAACAAGCCGGGGTGATTTTGTGGGGGGGGGAGATTAGATGATTGGCGCTGTATGTGAAGCACTGCGCGTGTGGTCGCAGCCCCAGCTCCCAATGGTGGCCGTCAGCTTTGTGCCGACCCCCGGCCCCTCGCTCCAAAAAAACTGCCCCGCGGGGCCTCCAGGGCTTCCACAAATCTCCCGCCTGGGTCAACATCTTGGCCAATGCCATGGTGAGCGAGTCGGTCCGCGGCGGAGCAGCCGCCTCAACGCTCTGCTCTGTCGCGCAGTGAATGAACCAACCGTCCATATTCCTTGCAAACACCTGACCACTTTTGGAGCAGCTGAACTGACAAGCTGAACTGAAAACCCCCAACTAATAGCTTGCAACGCCGCCGCAAACCGCCCTTACTAAACAGGTCCTGGTCCACATGGTGTCTGCCTACCAGGTCTATGCCCAGCCCGTGTTCCAAACAATAGAGGACGCGCTCCTGCTTGCCGCGCCGACGCTCAAGTTTGCCCCGCCCCGCAAGGAGTTTGCCGTGCGGCTGGTGTACCGGTGAGGCAGTGGGGCTGATTCAGTGTTGATTTGCGCGCATTTGCGGGCGTGCCGTGCGGTGCGGGTGACAGCAGAGGAGCGAATGCCTTTTCATTGCGCTCAGTTGCCGTGCAACCAGCAGAAAATTGCCCCAAGCTCAATGCAAAAAAGCCGGCAACCAAGTGCCCGCGCCGCCGCGGACAAAAGCGCCGCCGCCCACGCGCACCCCTCCCCTCCCTCGCGCCTCAAAACCGCAGCACCGCCTACGTCGCCGTCGGCACGCTGCTGGCCTGCCTGCTGCCCTTCTTCTCGGCCTTCACGGGGCTCGTGGGGGCAGTGACGTTTGCGCCGACGGCGGTCATCTACCCAATTCTGATGTACATGAGGTGCGCGATTGCCTTGCCTTGCCTTGCCTTGCCTTGCCTTGCCTTGCCTTGCCTTGCCTTGCCTTGCCTTGCCTTGCCTTGCCTTGCCTTGCCGCCGCAAAAACGCGACGCCGCGAAAACGCAAACTCCCCCCAAAACACAAACGCCCCCGCCGCAGGGTGGCGTCCCCCGGCCCCCACCAGCGCTGTCTGATGTGGGTGGTGCTCTCTGTCATGTCCGCCGTCGCCGTCGTCGCGACCGCGGGGTCTATCGAAAGCATCATCGCGACCGCCGGCAGCTTCAAGCTCTTCTCCACGCCCGAGGCGGCGTAAAGCCGGCCGCGCCCGAGGCGGCGTGAGAGCCCCGGCTCTTACACCGGGGGCGGCGTGAGAGCCCCTCTGAACACGAGGGGCAGCGTGAAAGCTGGCTGCGCCCGAGGCGGCGCGGCGGGGCGCGGCGCCCCAGACGGGCGCGATGCAGCGCTCCGAGGCGCCGCGCTGCGCCGGCCCCGCACGGCCGACGCAGAAAAGAGCGAGCTATTTCTGCGGTCTCTTCCCCGGCGGTCTTCTGCGGTCTTATGGCCTGCCCCGTCTTCGAGGCAGGGCCTTTGGGGCTGCCCATGAAACACTGGACTGGACTGCCATTTTGGGCGGCAGGGACTTCCGCCCCGCGGCTCAAGCTTTTGCTTGTATCGGCGGCTCATGCCAAAACACGCGGCGCGGCTTGCGCGCGGGCCCCTGCCCCGGCGCTCCCCCCCTCCCAAAAGGGGCGCTTGTGTCTGCGAGTACCTTTATTTTCCGGTGATGCCCCTCTGTTTGCGCGCGCCTCAAAACCTCTGTAGTATCAAGGCCTCGCGCCCCGCCGCAATTCGTTGACCTCGCCAGTTGCCACATACACCCGAGCGCGGATCGCGCCGGCGGCGCGCTGCCACCGCAGCGCCTGCCGCCGCCGCCGCCGCCTCGACCCGGCCACAGCCGGCAGTTGAAGGCGCCCGCGCCTGGGAGGCCCTCCCTGCTGCCTGGCGGGGCGTGCGCGCCGTCGCGCCGCCCCCAGCGGCCCCCAAATGGCACCGCCCCGGCAATTGCACACAGCGCGCCCCAGCGGCCGCCATTCGCCCTTGTCAACACACCAGAAACCGCTCTGCTGCGCGCTGCCCCCGACTGCATTCATTTCAACTTGGCGCGCCTTCTTCTTTCATACCTGCGCCGCGTGCGCACCCGCTCCCCGACTTCTTTTTTCGCGCGCCGCGCCTCGGGCCCTTTGCGCGCGCGCCGCGCCCCGCTGATGGTGCGCCCGCCCCCCTGGCGTCCAGTGGCCTCTCTGCCAAACCCTCAAGGCCGTAAATTGAGTAAAAGTTTCCGTCTCAATCTGAAAGGAAATGCTCGCCCCGGTTTTTACAGCCGCACAAAACAGCAGGGGAGAGCAGGGCAGGGCGGGGCGAGGCAGGCCGCGCTCAATCCTCCGCCATCACCGCCCGCCCGCCGCCGCCGCCGCCGGCCGCGCGCAGCCGCCACAGCCGGACGCGCCCGTCGTCGCCGCCGCTGGCGAGCAGGGTGGCGTCACTCGGGT
The DNA here is from genome assembly GCA_003203535.1 of Raphidocelis subcapitata. Classification (NCBI taxonomy): domain Eukaryota; kingdom Viridiplantae; phylum Chlorophyta; class Chlorophyceae; order Sphaeropleales; family Selenastraceae; genus Raphidocelis; species Raphidocelis subcapitata. The sequence goes on along the minus strand of BDRX01000246.1, from coordinate 2,594 downwards.
GCCACGCGACGCTGTTCACGTCAGACTCGTGCGCCGCCTCCGCGGCGCAGGCCTGCACCCAGCCGCAGCCGCCGCCGTCAGCGCCGCCGCCGCCGGCCGCCGCCGCCGCCGCCTCGTCGCCGCGAGTAAACACCCGGATGCAGTTGGCGCCGTCGCCTGCGGGCGGTGGCGCGTTGCCGCGGGTTGAGAGTCGTCGCAGTTTTTTGATGGTTTATGCGGTTGAAGGGTTGGACAAAACCTAAGGCACAGCGCCTCCTAGAGCGCCCACAAAGCGCGATTCAGGCGCAAGCCTGCTGCAGCCGCAATTAACATGGGCAAAACAGCCACCCGTGTGCCGCGCGCCGCGCCCGCGGCGGTGCAGCCGCCCGCGCACCCGATGCGAGCCACCGGCCGTCGGCGGACCAGCTGCAGCTGAAGATAGACCGGCTGTGATAGCCGCCGATTGCAGCCGCCAGCCGGAAAGACGGCCGCCGCGAGCCGCCGCCGCCGCCGCCGCCGCCGCCGCCGTCGTCGCTGCTGTTGCCAAAGCGGCACTCCCAGACCCTGGGGGGAAGGGGGGCGGTCGCGGGGGCCGCGAAAGCGTTGGATTGGGGGGCAATGCAAGGCGGTGGCGAGGGCTAAGCGTATGTCATAGCTTACGGCACATGCCAGTACACTGCTTATGTCATAGCCACTCATGAGTAATAGGCTTAAGCGTCACCCGTATTGCCTGCGGCATGCAGGCATCGGCGGCATGTGACAGGCTCTCCGCACCCCATGCGGCCGCGCTGAGCTCCAGGCGCGGGTTTGCCGCGGGGAGTGCGAATCCTATCCTATCCTATCCTATCCTATCCTATCCTATCCTATCCTATCCTATCCTATTCCATCCGCAGCCGCCCGCGCCAAAGCCCCCCCCCCACCTCAGCGTTTTGTCGTCGCCGGCGGAGGCCATCTGCCGGCCGTCGGGGCTGAAAGCAACAGACCACACCGTGGAGCTGTGGCCGCTGGGGCCTGGGGGGGGGGCGGTTGGGGCGGTGGGGGTCGTGGGATTGGTGGGGGTGGTGGGGGCGGTTGGGGTGGTGGGGGCGGTTGGGGCGGTGGGGCGGTTGGGGGCGCCCCAGTTGGGGGCGATCCATTCTGGCACACACCAAAATGCGGTGGTGTTTCGCCAATTGGCGCACCCGCGCCCCGGCCGGCGCGACACGTCCCGCAAACAGAAGAAAGCCCCGCCGCAACCGGCGGCCCTCGACTCCGCCCCGTCCCGCCCCCGCGCGACGCACCCGCCAGCGTCTGCGCGCACTCCCACTCCCCCCCGCCCCCCGGCTCCGGCGCCCAAATCTTGATCGAGTCATCATAGGAGCAGCTGGCCAGCAGCTCGCCGCCGGGGTGCCACGCGACGGCCTTAACGTCGCCCCCGTGGCCGGGCTTGACGTCGAGGCATTCGAAATCGTTTCCAGGCAGGTGCTCCCACAGCCACACAGACTTGTCGCGGCCGCAGGTTGCGAGCGCGCCGTCGTTTGGGCTCCAAGCCACGCATTTCACCTCGCTCTCGTGGCCCTCCAGGGTGGCGACCTGGGGGGTTGAGGGGCGGCGGCGATTTCGGGCGGCGATTAGGGGCGGCGGTTACGGGCGGCGGTTGGGGGGCGCGCTGCTTCGGGGCCCGATCGGCGCGGCCGCGGGCGGGCGAGGGAGCTGCGGCTGCTGCGACGGAAACGGGATCAGCCGCCAAAGCCCTCATACGCCCCGGGCGCCGCGACCCGGCATTGCCCCTGCTGCCGGAACCGGGCCCTTAGCTCCAGTGCCCAAGCCGCGCCCGCCCCCCCGCCACCCGCCCCCCGGGCGTGCCAACTCACGCTCTCCCAGACGCCGCCCTGCCGCTCCCACACCGCGGTCAAACCGTCGAACCCCGCGGTCGCCAGGTGGCGGCCGTCGTTTGACCAGGCCGCGCAGCGGATGGTCTTTGTGTGAGAGTCCTCGAGGACGGCAGAGCAGACTAACGGCGCGACTGCGGCTGCAGCGCCGGCGCCGGCGGCCGCGAGCGGCGGGGCGCCCGGGCCCGGCGCCCAGAGGCGCACCGTTTTGTCCGCGCTGCAGCTGGCGAGGGTGCTGCCTGCGAGGGGGCGGCGGCGGGCCGCCGGAGGGCCGGCTGTGGCTCTCAAAGGCGTGTGCCGTGGAGGCGCGGGCGGCGGCGGAGGGCTCAGCTGCGTTGCGCCGTGCCGCCTCGTCCGCCGCGCCTCCGCCGCTGCGCAGAACCAGCCACTCACCGTCCGGGGACCACGCGACGCACCACACGCGCTCATCGTGCCCCTCGAGCGTTTGCAGCAGCTCCAGCGATTCGAACGATTCGAGCGACATCGGTCGGACCGCCCAGGGGAGCGATCTGAGCTTCCTTTCTTGAAGGCCGGCACTGAAACAGGCAAAGCGGGTCGCGATCGAACGTAAAGGACGGTAGCTTGCACCGGTAGCTGTGCCGTAGCCGAGCCCCGCTGCCAGCTAAGGCAGACGGTGGGCAGTGACAGGAGGTGTCACAACACCGCTCCCTGTATCCGCACTATTACACCTCCGCTGCGCACCTCAACGCTTTATTAATATCAACAACGCTTGTTGGTACCGCT
>BDRX01000243.1:0-18961 GCA_003203535.1 Raphidocelis subcapitata | reverse complement strand
GGGCGGCGCGCGCGCCGCCGGCGCTCCCAGCGCCGGCGGAGCACGCCGAGGGGCCACACGACCGGGCTATGGTCAGCGCGTGCGTGCGCGCGCAGTCGCTCTTTGAGTCCAGGCTGCGCGAGTACTGTGCGCTGGGCCTCGGCACCGCGTGGGCTGCCCAGGTCCCCGAGGACCACCCCTTTCTACGCTGGAGCGCGGCGGAGGAGCGGCTGGAGGCGACGNGATTTGATTTGATGGTTACTCCGCCCACGGCATCGTGGGATCCTATACCGGGCCGCCTTTTTCAACCTCCCGCCCGCCGCCCGGTCCGGCGGTGCGTCGGGTGCACAAGCAAGCATCACCGCATCAGCGGATGGGCAAGCAAACGGCGTGTGGGGCAGTCCAAAAAAAAAGACCCGCGGCCAACCGCCGCAAAGCCAAAAACCAAACTGCCCCACCCTTCAGCGCGCGGCTCTCCCCCGTCCCGCGCCGCAGCGCGCGCCGGCGGGGGCGAGCCGCAAACGCCGAGAAACGAAAGCGCGCGCGCGAGGAAGCCAAAGCAACTGCAGGCACAATAGACCATGGGGCAGTGTCGCCAACTGGGTCGCCCTACACAGCCGCCGCAAACCGCCCCAAGCGCGCGCCTCCAACACGGCGTGACGGCGCGCCCCCAAAGCAGCCGGTAAAAAAGCAGCCGGTGATATGTCATGTCGGGGTTATTATACAGCATGGTATGTGAAAATGGACACCGTGCAGGCCGCGTGGCCCAATGGATAAGGCGTCGGTCTACGGAACCGAAGATTCCAGGTTCGATCCCTGGCGTGGTCATTTTTGCTTTTTTTGCATTACTCTCTCCTTCCTCCCTGTAGGCTCCGACCGCCTGGATGGAATGAGCCCATCTTGGGACTGCCTGGAGTGCTGGGACTGCCAACACGCTGGCGCAGGACCTGACCCAGCTAATCACGAGGCGTGCGTGTTGGAAATTGTTACATTTTGCGCGCTGCCACGGCGGGCGCGACAGCAGCCCGCGCCGCCTCGGTCAGATGGCGCCCGGCGCAAAGGGCGGGAACGGCAGGGGGTACCAGTGCAGCGGCGCGAAGGCCAGGTAAGCCAGCCAAACCGCAAAGTTGGCCCTGGGGACATGGTTTGTGAGGGGTTGGGAGAGGGGCTTGGGTGGGAGGTTGGGGCGTGGGCGTTGACGCTGTTAGTGACCAAGTGGCACGCCCCTTGCACTTGGCAGGCTTGCCCGCACGCGTCGAAACCCCCCGCCCCGCTGCCGCGATCAAGGGCCCTCCCGCCCCCAGAAGCTGCTTCCCGCCCCCGGAAAAGCCCCCCCCCCCCGCCCACCAGAAGAACTTGCGGATCGGCGGCGCGCCACGCGCGAGCAGCTTGTCCAGCAGCGCCCCCGCGAAGAACACCCAGTAGAGCCAAACGCGGCCGGAGAGGGACAGGAAGAACAGCAGCCCAAACTTTGCCGGCGACAGCGCGCCGCGCGCCCAGTTGAGCCCCACGGCGAGGGCGAGGGAAGGGTCAGAGGCCCAGAGGAGGGAGAACAGCGCGGCGTGCAGGCCTGCGCGTTTTTTTGGGGGGGGGGGGGGGGGGGGGGGGGGGGGGCGGTTACGGCGGCTGCGGCGGTACGGCGGCGCTTTTCGGCGCTGGCGGCGGGCCTAACACGCCGGCGAGCCGATTGCAATAGCACCAAGCCCACGCAAGCCCCCACTAAGGCACGCACTCGTGTACACCGCGGCGAAGAGCATCTGGAAGGCGCGGTCGCCTATTGAGTAGCGGACCTGCGGCGGCGCGGGGGAGGGGGCGGCCGGTCGATGGGGGCGTTTCAGGGTGTGGGCGGGCTGGGGGGCTGGGCGGATGGCGGCGGGTGGGCAGTGCCCAGGGCGCTCCGCTACCTCCCCTGCGTGCGGCGCTCGGAGCACAAGCACACAAACAAGCACACACGAACACGACACAAAACACGCACAGACAAGCCCTGCGCGCGCGCAAAGCCCCCCCCCCCCCGCACCTGCTCTATCCCCTGGTACACGAAAAACGGCGCCAGCTTTGGGTCCGCTATGGGCGACAGGAATCCCGGCCTGAAGTGCCACCCGTCCTCTGTCTTTCTGAGTGAGGGCCAGTCCTTCGAGTAATCCCTCAGTATGTCAACGTGCCAGTAGTCAGAGCCGGGAAAGCTGATGGGCACGGGGATGGGGGCCTGGCGGGGGGGGGGGGGGGGAGGGTTGTTTCGCGGGGGGGGGGGGGGGGGGGGTCGGCGGCGGGCTTGCTTTGTCGGACGGGGCAGCGCGCGCGCCTGCAGGGTGGGGGCGCAGCAGGCTGCGTGCAGCCAAACGGCAGCCGCGAGCGCGTGGTGAGCGCGCCGCGCGAGCCGGCCCGGCCGCACCTGCCGGATGCGGAAGCGCTGCGCCTGCGGGTTTGGCAGCGCCACCGCGCCGGCCTCGGCGGGGGGCCAGTGGTCGGCGGCGGTGTCCGACATGTCGCACTGCTGCGCGTGGCGCGACGGCGCGGCCAGCTCCGACCGAGGCAGGCCGAGCGGGTCGTCCCCTGGCAGCGGGCCCCCCTTGCCGTCGCCGCCGATGGGGCTGTAGGTGTACTTGAAACGGTAGGGCTGCCCGCCGGGCGGGTGCGCCGCGGCGGCGCCGCCGCGGGGGCGCGGCAGCGGCGGCGGCGGCGCGCGCGCGCCGCGCGGGGCGGGGCGCCAGGCGGCGGGGCCGGGGGCCGCCGCGGCGCTGGTGGAGGGCGGGGACAGAACCCTCATGCCGCTGTGCAGCGACGCCGCTGCCATCCTGCTGCTGCCGGGGGTCGCGGCGGGCCTGCTTCGCCGCCCCCGAGCTGCTGCCGCGTCCTAGAGCCCGGAGCGCCCCCGAAATGAATCCGGGGCGTGCTACTGGTATCGGTCGTGCCCAGGATGCGGCGTTTCAGCGCCGCGCTGGGGCGTGCGATCTGGCTCCGCCGTCGATCTGTGCTAGGTGGAAATGGCAGTGGAATGGCGATTGGAAACCTGGCTGCCCCGGCAAAATGCACCTGACTGGTCCGGCACCCCTGCACCGCCCGCCCCGTCGCCGCGGCGCGCGTGGGCGCGCGCGTGCGGACGCCTGCCGCCGGCCAGCAATCGCCGGCCCCACACAGCAGCGCGCACGCGCGCGGCGCCGGCGCGCCGCACTGGGCGCGCGGCCTTCGCTTGCTGACAGCGCCGGTCAACTGGCACGTTTGACCGGCACCTGCCCAGCCCGGACCCCCCCGCAAGGCCGAAAAAAAAACAGAGCCTGCCTCGCACATTACACACGTGGAGCCTTTGATGATCGGAGGGGGAAAGGAATTGCCAGCGCAGAGCGGGGTTGGGGGGAAGCAACAAACACGCGCCCGAGCGCCGCGGAGGGCGGCGCGCCGGGCGGGCGGGGCCAAAACCGACGACGGCGGCAACGAAGACCGGCGGTGAGGGGCAACAAACAACCGAGGCAAAGAAAAACGCTTGGGATAGCATGCCGCCGGATCCGGCGAAACTGGCCTGGACTGAGGCTGTGGGTGTGGAGGCACGGCCGCGCCACGGCGCCCGCGCAGTCGCGCGCGACGGGGCACAACAAAAACAAACGCAGCCCCCTTCCCGCGGCTGCGTCAGTTGATCAGCTTGCCGAGCATGGCCAGCAGCTGGGTGACGTTTTTCGGGCCCGAAACGACGCCCCTCGAGTCCGGCCCCTGCCCCATGTCGTACGCGAGCGTCGCGTTGCTCTCCCGCTGCGGCACGCACCATATGCACACGCCCGGCTGGCAGCCGCAGTTTGCTGCGTCCTGGATCGCCATCCCCAGCGCCGCCGTGATCGGGTCGTTCGCGTCCAGCTGCTTCTTGATCTCGTCCGCCGCGTTGACCGTGGGCGGGCCCTTGAGCCCGTTTGCGCACGCGTTTGAGATCGAGTCAAACGTGTCCTCCAGGGAGTCCTTGAGCATGTTGACCATGCCGTCCACCTTGGCGTAGGCGGTGGCGCACTTTTGCTCGAAGACGACGCTGTTGGCGTCGGCCAGCGCGGTGATGATGGACTGCTTGCTCATCTGCGGGGCGGGAGGGGGGGGGAAGAAGTGGTCGTGTTTGGTGTCTGTGTGCAAGGGGAGCCCCAGGGGCGGTGCGACAGACTGTCAGCGAGAGCGGCTTGCTTCTTCCCCACTGGCCGAGCCAGCAGTTCCCCAAGCCCGCAGCATCCGCCCCGCCCTCGCCCTCGTCCTCGCCACCGCGCACCTGCAGCTGCGTGCTGACACTCCCCCCGGAGCACGCCATCGCCGACCCGCTGGCGCTGCTGCCTCCGGTGGTCTTGGCGTACACATCGGCAATCATCGTCGCCAGAGTGGATATGGTCGTGTCGACAGAAGTCCGCAGCGCCTTTGGGCTCTTGTCGCTCGCGCAGTAGCTCGCCGCCGCGCGGCTGAACGCGCGCGCCATCGTGAAGCGCCCGTCGGCGGCCGCGGCGGACGTGTCCGAGGCGCCTTTGAGCTTGTCGTAGCTGCCGATGCCCAGGTCGCTCAGCGGCTTGCACTTGCAGGCGTCGCAGTCGCTGCAGGCCGAGGCGACGACGTCTGCAAAGGCGCGGGACAGCACTGTCACCAGCGTCTTCGCCAGCGCCTCGCCCTCGCCCTGCGCCTTGCCGTAGCCGAGCGCACACGCGTTTGACCACGCCTTTGCGGTCGTCGACACAAACGCGGAGGAGTAGCCCTGGCCGTTGAGGACCGTCTTGACCGCGTTGCAGCCGTGGGTCTGCTGCGACACCGCGCACGCGGTGGCCTGCGCGACCGCCTCGGCCGCGGCCTGGCCGTTGGCGCAGCCCGAGGCGCAGGCCGTCGCGTAGGCGGTTTTCGTGAAGTTTGCGGGGGGGTAGTCAACGGCCGCCTTGACCTCGGCGCCGCTGATGGACGAGGCCTGCAGCTCGGCGATGGCCGAGGCGCAGGTCGAGGCCATCGAGGTGATGGTGCCCACTGGGTCGCCGCCGGTGCACACGTCCTTCACGCCCTTCGTGACCGCCTCGGCGCACGCGGTGCTCGCGATTTTGGGCAGCTTGAAGCTGCTGGAGCTGCTGGTTATCACCGTGCCGGCGCCGTTTTGGGACACGGCGACGGAGCGGCTGCAGACCTGGATCTTGGCGATCGAGGGCTTGGTGTAGAGGCCTGGGTTTGGGGGTTTGGGGGGGGGAGAGGGGGCGAGGCTGAGGGCTGAGGGGCTGGGGGCAGTGGAGGTGGGAGGGGACAGGGGGGCGGGGGCCCGGGGCCGCCAATGCCGCCGGCGTGGAGCAGCTGCTGACACATTGAAGAGCAACGCAGCCACCACGGCCCGGGCAACAGGGGTGGCGGCGTGCGCCGCCTGGCGCCACAGCAGAAGCAGCCGCGGCTGCGCGTCTGGCAGGCGCTCTCTTGCGCTGTGCTTCGGCACGCCCCGCCGCGCCGCTGTGACCGGGCACGGCCTACGCCGGTGCCTCACTGACACTCACTGGAGCTGGAGCAGGTGTCATCTCCGCCAGAAACGCTGCTGGCCTCCTTTTTGCCGCCCTTCAGGGGCGCAAAGATGGCCAGCGGCGTCCACGTGGCCTCCGCCGCTGCCGCCGCTGCGAGCAGCAGCAGCAGCGCCGCCACAGCGCGCTGCCGCCGCATCATGGGAACTGGAGCTGATGTGAAAAGTTCCCGCGGCCCGCGGAGAGCAAACGGACGCCCGCGAGGCGAGAGCAGAGCTGCAGCGCGGAGCAGTAGGCTCCTGCGGCCGGGGATATCACCACGTCAATCGTCCCGGATGAACCTAAGCTTCCTTAAAACTCGAACGCGCTCGTAGCTGGAAGGCGCGCCGCCCCAGATTGCCGGCTCCTCGGGGTAGCTGCCGCGGGGCTGCTCGGATAGTCATCCTGCGCCGGCGAGAGGGACTCAGGCTCGTAGTTTGCAAGGTTGGGTTTTTTCTATTGCGAAGAAAGCCTCGGGAGATCTTGCACCGTTGCAGAGGCCCTCCGGCATCGCGGCCCTGGCACGCGCGCGCCGCGCGCCGCGCCGCCCGCTCCCGCTCCCCAAGCACAAACTGTGAGCACCAGCTCTCGTGCTTGGCGCACACCCCGTGCCCGTAACCAATGCCGATGGGTTACACACGCCGCGCTGTTGGAGATGTGACACCGCCACGCCCGCATAGGCCAAGCCCTGTTCGCCCGGGAGGCCAGCCCAGGAGTAGCTCTGAGTGCAAAGGGAAAATAGAGACGGGAGGGGGGGAGAGAGACTGGCAAAATTGCGGCCCAGCCTGGCCGGCATCTTGACCAAGCCGTTCAGCCACGGGGCATTGGGCCCCGGGCACGAAGCGCGCTTTGGGGCCGGCGGCGCGGGCGCCGAGGGGCGGGTTTGTATCTAGTCCGCTACCAAAAAGGGAGGGGGTTATTAGTCAAGGAAAACGAGGGCCGCTGGGCAAAGTCAAATTGGCGGAGGAGGGACGGAAGCAAGATGGCGCTGGCAAATAGTGGCCGCGGCGGGCCGCGGCTGGGCCCCGCGCCGGCTGGCCGCCGACGCGCGCGCCGCGGCTGGCGGCGGCGACGAGGTCGGCAGCAGGCTCGGGGACGGGCGTACAAAAACGCGCGGGAAGGGGTGCGGTGCTGCATGGTCAAGGGGTGGGTACAAGCAAGGCTGGGGTGGGGGCAATGGCGACTTCCAGATTGGGGCGCGGCGGGCGCAGTAGGCGCCGGCGCCGCATCAAACGCGGCCGTCCGAGGGGCGGGGCGCGGCAAAAGGGCTATAGCGGCCGCAATGTTTCAGCGGCCTGAGCGGGGACCTGCCGTGGGCTGCCTCGGGGGGCGGGCGGGCTGGGCGGACTGGGCGGGCGGGACGGTGGGCGGCGGCGGCGGCGGCTGGGCAGACAGCGAAGAAGGAAAGGGGCGCTGGTGGAGTTTGGGCGGCTGCGTCGAGGGCTGCAGTGGGACACGATGGGATGCAAGCGGCAAGGGCTAGGCAGGGGCTAGCCAGAGGCCAAACATGCGCCGCGGCGGCCGAAGCGGCAGCACCCCCCGCGCCGCTGCGGGCGCGGAGCGGGGCCGGGGCTCCGGCCGCCAGCCGGCGCGGCGCCCGGGCGTGGCGCGTCAGCCGCTGCCCGCTGCCGCGCCGAGCGCGGGGTCGATGGCCGGCAGCGTTTTCGCGCCCTTGCAGAAGAGGCACAGCGACGGCGGGCAGCCGCACTTCTGCGCCTCGGTCAGCGCCTCGTTGACCTTCTGCCGCAGCGGCGCGTTGGAGTTGACCGCCTGCGCGATGATCCTCCGCTGGTCCACCCGCCTCGGCAACCCTTTGAGCAGCTTCTTCAGCCCGCCGGCCCTCGCCTCGACGCAGGCCGAAGTGGTCTTGTTGGCGGCGCGGGAGATCACGTCCTTAGTCAGCAGCTCCACGTTGGTGAGCTTGGCGGCGGCCTTGGGGCACCACGTGCCGTAAACGGTGGCGGCGGCGTCGGAGACGACCGCGTCGCCGGCCTGCTTCACGGCCTGTTGGGGGGCAGGGGTTGGGAGGTGACGGGTGGTGGCGGGCGAGGGGTTGTCCGAGGGTGGGGGAGGGGAAGGCGCAGCGCGACGGCGAGCCTCCTCACAGCGCTTGTGGGTTCGCACTCGGGAGACGCGGGGGTGGCCCACAGAGGCAAAGCGCGCAACCCGCTCATCAAACCACCCGCGCACCTCCAGCTGCGTCGCCAGCGACGCCCCCGAGCAGGCCGAGGCCCCGCCGATCTGCACCGCGCTCGCCTTGACCGTGCCAAACGCCGAGCCGACCATGTCCGCCAGCGCCAGCATGGCCGCGTCCGTCTCTCCCTTGGTCGAGTTGGTCGCGCCGCCGTCGCACAGCGCGCTGCTGGCCGAGGCGAGGGAGCGAGCAAAGCCGACCTTGCCGCCGGCAAAGGCGGCAAAGCCCTCGGACCAGCGGCCGGCCAGGTTGAGCCCCGGGAGCGACGGCAGGTGCGAGCACTTGCAGGTGGGGCACGAGGCGCACGCCTTGGCGGCGACGCGCGCGATCGCGCTCGCGAACGAGGCCGCCGCCGACGCCGCCATCGCCGTCGTCTCGGTCAGCGCCGCGCCGCTGCTCTGCGCGCAGGCCTTGGTCCATGCGTCGGTGGCGACGGAGGTGAAGGCGCGGGAGAACACCTCGCTCCGCACCTCGGACGCGACCGCGGCGCAGCCGCCGGTGGCCGAGCTCGCGCCGCAGGCGGCGCCCTGCGCGAGCGCCTCGGCCGCGGACTGCGCGTTGTTGCAGCCCGCGGCGCAGGCCTGGAAGTATCCGGACTGGCTGGCGGCCGCGGTGGTGAACTCCCTGGGGTCGAACAGCTCCTTGACACTGGCAATCGGCAGCGCCGCCACGCCGCTGCGGGTGCGGCTGTAGACGGCCGCCAGCGCGTTGGCGCAGACCTGCGCGGCGGAGACGATGGACACCCCGGGGTCGAGGCCCTTGCAGATGGCGCCCACGCCGCTGGCGACCGCGTCGCCGCACGCGCCGGCGGCGGACACGAGGCCCTTGCTCTCGGATGAGCTGAAGGCGACTGAGAAGCCCTTGGCGCTCCTGGAGATGAGGGACACAGAGGAGCACGTCCTGACCGAGGTGATGTGGGGCACCTGGGTGGTGTCTGTGGGGCGGGGGCGGCGGGGGGCGGCGGTGGGTGGGCGGGGGCTGGGTGGGCGGGCCGCGGTAGCTGGGCGGCTGGGCGGCTGCGGGGGCTTCGCGCGGCGGCGCGGCGAGGCGGCTGACATGCCAAGCCCAAGGCCAGCTTGATTTGTGGCTCAGCATGCAGGCCTGCGGGATGCTTAGCGCCGCGCTGAGCTGACCCGCTGCCGCCGGCCAGCAAGCCGCCCCCCCGGCGCGCGCGTGCGCGCGTGGGCGTGGCGCTCACTTGTGTTGGTGCAGGTGTCGATGTCCCCTGGCACGACCGCCGCCGCGCCACCCAGCAGCAGGACGACCATCAGCCCCAGCAGAGCCGGGGACCGGCCGGCGCCCGCCATTCTACGCAGCGCGGACGCCGCCGCGGCTCCTTGCTAGATGCCCGTTGGGGGGCGCCGCATGTGCCGCGGGGCTGCGCCGCCGGCACGGCGCGTGTAGGGCGCTGAGGCTTGCTGAGGCAGAATCAACGGAATTGAACGACTGATGAACGGGCGGGCCGGGCGAGCTTTGGGAGGCAGGAGGCGAAGTTGGCCGAGCGTGCGTCTCCGCCCCGCGTCCGCCCAGCAGCTCCGAGGGACTTGGGTTAAGATCGCTTCTTTAAACGAAGTTTTAATGGATATTTAGGGCGCCGAGCTGCCTTAAACCCCCGGCGCGCTGTTCACGGGCGCGCGCGCTGCAACCATGGGCCCCCGCGGCCTGGCCGCGTTGCTGGCGGTGATGCTGCTGGCACGGACGGCTTTCGCGGATTCGATTGCAGGTCAGTATGCGGCTCAAGGGTTGAACGCAGCCCCGCAGGGGATTGGGCTGCGCAAGCTGCCCGCGGGCAGCTTGCGTCCAGAGCGGCCGGCAGAGGCCTGCTTAACCCGAACAGAGGCCAAATTGGCGATTGAACGTGCCAAATGCTGCCCGCAGGCTGCCCCAGTGCGTGTCCGAGCCTGCCGCAGCAGCAGCGCAGCGCCGCGGCGCTCGCAGTCTCCCTAGTGGCCTTTGTCGGCTGCAAGGGCGACCTGGACGGCGCGGCGCGCGCCATCATTTCGGCGGCGAGCAGCGGCGACGCGGACGCGTTCAGCGCGGGCATGTCGATCGGCGCCGCCTCGCTCACGGGTGCGCAGCGCGCGGCAGCGCGGCAGCGGGGGAGGGGGGTGCGTGCCGGGCTTAGCTACTCCCCCGCGGGCGCGGCACGGCGGCACGCCTGGCCTGCGCAAGCCCCCAAACCCCGCCCGCGCACGCCACCCAAACCCGCAGGCGCCGGCAACGAGGCCGGCCAGATGGCCGAGGCGCTGACGCAGACGCTCACCGTGGCAAACGCCGATAACAAGGCCAAGGCCGTCGCCTCGGCGGTGGGCTCGTCCATCCAGGCGATGCAGGGGCCGGCGCAGGCGGCGATGATGGGGGAGGCCATCAGCGCGCTCAACGACGTCGCCGACGGCGGGCAGTGCGGGCTGGCGGGCATGTCGGCGTTTGGTGAGCGGGCGGAGTCCGAGGCGGCGCGCGCACGCGCGCGCGTGAGGGGCCGGTGGCGCGAGGGGACCCGGCCCCTACCCGCCCGCTGGCTGTGGACCGCTCAGCCAGTGGGATCGAACGGCGCCCCAGGGCAGCCGAGCGTTGTGGGGGCAGCCATTGTACAGTACGGCGGCAGATGCAAACTTGAAAACGCCTCGCCCCCACCCAACCCCAGACCTCCAACCCGCCCCCTCCCCACCCCCCAAAATATCAAAAACGCCAGAGATGTTCCGAGCCCTCCGCGCCTCTGACAAAAAGTCCGGCGCCAAGCTCCTGGCCCTGTCCGTGGCCAAGGGCCGCAGCTGCTGGACGCGCCGCCTGCTGAAGCTCGCCGCCAGCCCCTTGTTCGCCAGGCCGCCGCCGGTCAGCCCGTGCGCGTCGTACATGCGCAACGCGAGCGCGGTGTCGGTGTCGCTGCTGACCGCCTCGTCATGCGGCCTGCCCAGCGACAAGAAGCTCGACGCGGCCGCGACGGCGCTCGTCACGGCCGCGAGCCGCGGCGGCTGCAGCTTCGCGAGCGCGGTGACGTCGGTGTCGCTGTCCGGCGTGGCAGACAAGTCGGGCATAATCAGCGTCTACACCTCGGCCATCCCCAAGGCCCGCGCCGCCGGCGCGAGCGACGACCTGGCCAACGCCTTTGCCAGCGCCATGTACGAGGTCACCGGCGTCCAAGGCGACGCGTCCGGACTGCTGTCGGACCTCGTCGCCGCGATCTCGGGGACAGTCCGGACCAGCGGGTGCGCGGGGGCGAAGGAGTTTGCAGAGGGCGTGTACGGCAAGCTGGCGGAGCAGGACCCCGAAGGGAAGGCCGAGCTGGCGCAGGCGTTCCAGGCGGCGCCCGCGATCGCGGCCTGCAAATACGCGCTGGCGTGAGGCCGCGGCCGCCGATGGGAAGGGCCCCGGAGGCGGCGGCGGCGGCTGCCACGGCTGCAGCTGTTGCCAGCGGCTGCTACAACAGCGGCAGCTGCCTGCGCCGCTGCGAGGCCCCGAGGCGGCCGCGCTTCCACTCGGCCAGCGCGGCCCACTGGCGGCGCCCAGGCTCGGGCCAAGCGCAAACTTCGTTTGGCCCCGGCAGTGCTCCCTGGTTGCTGCGGCGGGTGCTTGCACGCGCGCTCCCCTGCAGCTTTCAACGTGCGGCGCCGGCGGCGCCGGCGCTGCATTCGTTCCAAGTTTCCATAATGCCCCCTCCTGTACATGCCGGCTCAAGTTTTTGTACGCCCCACCTTCCATCATTCAGGCCAAAAGGCCTTGCAGGCTTTTCAAAGTTTACAAGTGCAAGCGTTTGCTCTGTAATCGTGCTCCCTTTTCTCTGATCAGGGGGCGGGCCTGCAGCAGTCAGGAGACTGCAGCAGTGGGCTGTTGGCGGCAGCCAGCAGGCCAAAAAAATGCAGCGCCACAAAAATCAGAGGGGAAAAGCAGCTGCGGGTGGAGCAGGGTTCAAAAACCGGTAATGTACAGCCGCCGATTACTAAGGCGCCGGCACCGCCATCCAACACCGGCGCGCCGCAGCGGCCGGCGGCAGGGGCCGCAGGGCCTGGGCCGAAGTAGCTCGCGCGGGGGCGCGGGGGCTGTTTACGCATCACGACTGCGGAAACCAAAAGCACGGCTGAGAGCTCAATCCTTGGTGGTCATCTGCAGAAGGGGTTTTGGTGGGGAGAGGGGGGTTGGCAAGCGCAGGGTTCAGTTTTTTTTTTGCAACTCTCGAGGCACCCGTCACGGCCGGGCTGCTGAAGCGCAGGCGGCGTTGCTTGCTGGCAAGGCTTGCAACGCCGCTTGAAAGGCCAGAGACAGCCCCCCTGTGGCTCGCCACACCACCAGCGCCTGGCTGCTACGGCCAAAGCTCACCTCTCCGTATTCTTTTGGGTCCAGCAGGGGGGCACGGCGGGGCGGGGCGGGGGGCGGAGGGGTGGCGGTTTTTCAGCAACAGTCCAAGCACGGTCACAGACCCAGCCGCCTGGGCCCGCGCCGTCTGCGCTCGCTCGCGGGGACGCGGCTGAACACAGCGGCGGCCAAAACAACAGGCCCAAATGGGGTTTGCGGGCCTCCTCCCTCGCAAGCACCCATAAGCCCCCTCACCGGCAGAGTCCTCTGCGTTTGACTCCCCAATGTTCCTGAGGATGAGGGGGTTCTCCTGGCGGCGGCGGCGGCCGCATTTGGGGGGGGGGTGCTTTAGACTCCCGCGCATCGAGTCTTGATGACGCAAGAGGTGCGGGGCGCGGCGCGCTTTTTGGGAGGCGGTGGCGGCCCACGGCGAAGCCAAAGACAGCCTGGAAAGTGCGCAAACCCGGGAGATGCAGTGCCGTTTTGGCGAGAAAGAGGGTGCGCCGCCCCCACCTGCAGGAGCTCTACGGCGTCGAGGGTGGGGAACGCCGACCGCAGCCACGCCAGCGACCGCGTCAGCTGCGTCGCATCGATAAGCTCGGGGACGGCCTGGCAAGGGCGCGCACGCGCGTGTTTATGGATGCGGGCCGGGGTGAGGAGAGACGGCGGCGCGGGCGCCGCTGGGGGAGAGAGGGGCGGCGCGGCACGCGTCCGGGCGCGGCACTCGTGCACAGCGCGCCCACCTGCCCGCGCCCCACGCGCGCGCTCTGCGGCCAGCCAGCCAACAACGGGCCAAAGACCTATTCAACGGCGGCCCGGAAGCTGCCCGTGTGCTAGCACCCCCCCCCCACCTCCACGATGGCGCACACGTCCTTTGCCCCAGTCAGCAGCTTCTTGACCGCGGCGGCGTCCTCCCGGATTGCCTCCTCTGACTGCAGCAGCGTCTTGGGGCGCGCGGTGACCATGCTGAAGGCTGCGGGCGCGTTTTGCGTGTGCGTTGTTGTTGTGTGTGCGTTGTGTGTGTTTGAGGCTGAGGGGGTGTGGGTAGCAGGGCCAAGCAAGCGCTGGGGAAAAGGCAGCCTCCCAAATCGGAGGGCCGAAAGCTACAGCGCGCCGAGCCAATGCCGCACCCTCTCAAACCCCAAAGCCCCATCCACCCCCGCCCCCCTAAGAGCCCCCACCGTCTGCGCTGGGGTAGAGCGTTTTGAGCAGGATGAGCTTCGCCGCGACGCCGTTGACGTCGATGGCCAGCTGCACCCAGTCGGACGCGCGCATGCGGTTCAGGTTGACCACGTCGGGCAGCAGCTTCTCCAGCTGGTCAACGCCGGCGCGGACGTCGTCCTGGCTCTTGCCCGCCTTCTTGGCCGCCTGGGGGGGCGGGCGGGCGGGCGGGCGGGCGCGTCGACGGGGGCGCAGTGTTTCGGGGCGGGAGGGGGTTTGCCAATCAGGCGAGCAGGCAGCTAGTTGCGCTTCCAGCTGCCGTGACAAGCCGCCAAAACCTGGTTAGACAACAGCACAGCCACCCCATCCTTGGCTACCCCGCCCCTGCTGCAACACCACAAACGCAGGCCAGGGCAGCCCTGAAAAGGGCCGCTCACCGCCAGGATGTCCTCGAGGTCGCGCCGCTTGCGGCGCTGCTCGTACTCGGAGAGGGGCACGGGGGGCGGGCGGTTCACGTTGTACAGCTGGGACACGGTGTAGGCCTGGGGGGGGTGGATTCGGTGATGAGGAGAGCGGGTTTTGCGTGAGCCGCGAGCCCAGACCACGCCTCTCCCCATAGTCGAGCGCGCGACCCGGCCGCAGGTTCAGTGGAAACGCCAACGGCAGGGCCGCTGTATCCCGCCCCTGTGCGGGCTGCGTGCGGGCTGCGGGGGAAGGGGGGCGCGGCCCCGCTCGCCTTTGCGTAGGCCTCGTGGAAGCGCGCCTCCTCCGTCTGCTCAGGCGAGGCCGCGCGCGCCGGCGCGGCGGCCGCGGCGGCGTCCGCCGCATCGCCGGGCGCGGCGGCGGGGCGGCGCGCGCGCTGCGGCCGCTGCTCCCGCCGCCGCTGCTGCACGGGCGCGGCGGCGCGGCCGCTGGCGCCGCTGCCAGGCATCCTCCGCGGGGTCGCCGACGCCCTGGCGCAGCCCCATTGGGCGGGGGCGAGCAGCATTGCGTGCCGAGTGAGTCCCGGCCGATCTGGGCGGGCTGGTCTTTGGTTGCAATCTACAAAAACGCGGATTTAATTGTTATCGACGCAATCGACAGTGAAGCAGTGAAGAAGAAGGCACAGCCCCCCCGCGTCCCGAGTCTTGAGTGCAGCGCGCTCTCGGGACGCAGCCAGCGCACCCGGAAAGCGCGCCAGCATGCGGGCTGCTGAGCGCCTGCTGCGCACGACGACGGCCGGCGGCCGCCCCGCGCCGTCGCTCCTGCTGTCGCTGCGGGCGGCCGCCGCCCTGGCCGCAGCCGCCCGGCTGCCCTCCCACCGCGCCGCGCCCGCCGTCGCCGCGGCCGCCGGCCGAAGCAGTGGGGGCAGCGCTGGCCGCGGCGGCGGCAGCGGCGGCCGCGGCGGCCGTGACGGCGGCGGCGGCGGCGGCGGCGCAGCCGGCGGCCGCGACAGCGCAGCCCGCACCGGCGGCGGCGGCGGCGGCGGTGGCCGCGACAGCGGCAGCGGCAGCGGCAAGCGGGGCGCGCGCCAGCAGCGCGGCGGCCGCCAAGACCGCACGCTCCAGTGGAAGTCCTCCGCCTCTGCCGCCGCCGGCGGGGATGAGGAGCGGGACACCGGCGGGCCGCTGGAGAGCATGAGCGACGCGATGTTTCAGGTGCTGGTGGGGGCTGTGATGGACTGCATGGGGGCTGCATGGGGGCTGCATGGGGTGGGGGCGCTGCATGGGCTGTGGGGCGGGGCGGGAGGGGCTGCATGCAGTCGCACGGGGCTCGCATGCGGCTCGCATGGGGCCAGCGCAGCCCATGCACTGGAGGGCGGCAAAAGGGGCGTGGCACGCAGCGATCAGCTGTTGCCGCCGCAGCCCGCCCAGACACCCCGCGGCCCAACAAACAAAACCCAGTCGCTGATTAACAACGAGGAGGCCATCGCAAAGCTGCGCGGCGCCGTGCTCGGCCAGATGGCCGCCGCCAACATTTCTGGCCCCGCCGACGGCGCCGCCGCCGCCACCGCCGCCGCGGGCGCGCCCCCCGCTCGCGCGCCGCCCCGGGCGCGCGTGTTCGACAGCGACGACTACTCCGACGCGGGGTCCGAGGCGGAGGATGACGTGAGCGCCGCGGACCGCATGGCGCGCGCGGCGGCGGCGCGGCTGGATGCAGAGTCGGTCGAGTACATCCAGCACCACCTGCCCGGCCGTGGCGGCGGCGGCGGCGGCGGGGGGGCGGCAGGGGAGAGCCGGGACTGGGCAGAGGGCGCCGGCGGCGGCCGCGGCGGCGGCAGGCGCGGCCGCGCCGCGGCGGGGGCTGCTGGGGGCGCTGGGTCAGCGGCGGCGGCGGCGGCCGGCTCCGGCCGCGGGGGCCGCCCCGGCGGCGGCGGCGGCGGCGGGCGCGGCGGCGCGGCCCTCCAACAGCCGGCCGTCAGCGGGCGCGCGCCGGGCCGGCTGGCCGGCGGCACCGCCATCGGCCGCGCCGTCGAGGCGAGGGCCGGCGGCTTTGCGGTGGCGGTGCTGCGGGAGGGCAAGACGCGGCTGTTCGAGGCGGGCTCGCCGATGGTGGGTTTTTTTGTCGTGCGGAGCATACCCTCGCGCGTGCTTGGGCGCCTTCTCGGGATGCGTGACTGTGTGTTGGGGTTTTGGGTTTGGGTTGACTCGGTTGCACCCTCGACGCTCGCGCCGGCGATGCAGCAGTCGTGCAGCAGCGCTCGCCGCCCCGAACCCAAACACCCCAAACCAAACCACCAGGTCTATGGCGGCGCGATTGAGAAGGTGCTCGGCCAGCCGCCCCCCGGGCCGGCAGACCCCATCGTTGTGGTGACCCCGGGCATGGTGCCGCTCGGGTGGGGCGTCTACAACCCCTCCTCCATGTTCCGCGTCAGGTGGGGCTCGGGGCTTTTGCTGGTTGTTTTTTGGGGGCGGATGAGGATCGGATGGCTCGCAAACCCTGCTAATTGTGGGGGCGGCGTGCTTGTTGTTTTTGGGGGGTTGCGGTGGTGGTTTGCCTGAAACCCTGAAGGCAGCTCTGCCGTTGACCCCTAAACCCTGCCGTGTCACTTCCGAACCCAATCCCAAACCCCAATCCCCCCGAAAGGCTGATGCAGAGCGAGCTGGAGTGCCTGCAGGACGACAGCTGCGTCATGGAGATGGAGCGACTCATAGACCTGAGGATTCGCCAGGTGCGCGGTACAAAGGGCCAGCAGGCATGGTCGGTACAAATTGGCGGCTGTACATATGGCCCGGCGGCAGCCCGGGCATGTGACAGGCATGAGTAACCGTTGGCATTGCCGTGGTTGGCAGGTCGTGCCCCTCACCTGGCCACAATCCTCTGCATGCAATCACTCTGTATCCTGCAAAGGCCACCCACCCCAAACAAACAACCCCAAAACAACCACCCCAAACCCCCAAACAGGCCGCCGAGCTCCGCGCCGCGCTAGGCCTGCTGCCCATCGCGCCCGAGGCCGACGCAGCCGAGGCGGCCGCGGCCGACGCCGGCGCGGGCCGAGGCGGCGGCGGCGGGAGGCGGGGGGCCACGACCGTGTTCCGGCTGGTCAACAGCGAGGGGGACTGCCTCAGCGGCGTCGTGGCGGACCAGCTGGGGGACGTGGTGGTGGTGCAGGTGATTTTGGGGGGGCATACCGGGATCGCGGGGCTGCTACTGGGGGATTGCTGGGGGGGCTGTGCTGGGGGGGCTGTGCTGGGGGGGCTGTGTGGGCGGTGTTTGGGGCTGGCGGAAGGCCTTGTGGTCGCAAAGCCGCCGACCTCGTGCTGGCAACCCCTTTCCTATGCGCGTTTGAAAACCCCTGCCGCCCCTCACCCTCCTCCCCCCCCCCGCCCAGTCCTGCGCCGCCTGGTCCGAGCGCCACCGCGAGACCATCGTCGGCGCGATCAAGCGCCACTCCGGCGCGTCCCGCGTCGTGTGGCGCCCGGCCACCTCGATCCTTTTGGAGGAAGGCATCGACGCGCCCGCCCCGCCCGACGCGGCGCCCGAGGCGGCGCCGTTCGCGGCGTCCGAGGCGGCCGGCGGCAGCCTTGACGAGCCCGAGGCGGACGGCATCGCCAGCGATTACGACCAGTCCGGGGCGGCGGAGTCCGAGGAAGAGCGGGACCCAGTCGAGGTCGCCGCCGAGGGCGCCGTGCGCGTGCGCGAGGGGGGGGTGGTCTTCCTGGCGTCGCCGGAGCGGGGGCAGAAGACGGGTGGGCGGGGCTTTGGGGTTTGGGGGCGGCTCGCCGGGTGTTTCGCGGCCGCTTCTTGGCTGCGGTCTGCACGGGCGCCCGGCTGCGTTAGCGCGCCTGCATGCGGCCGAGCGACCGCACAGCCTGCGTCGGCCGGGCTGCGACCAAAAATCCTTCCAACCAACAGCAATTGCTCAAAACTAAACTAAAAACCCGAACACCCAGGCTTCTACGCCGACCAGAGGGACAACCGCGCCTTTATTGCCTCCCTGTCTGCCGGCAAGACGGTGCTCGACCTCTGCTGCTACTCGGGGGGCTTTGCCCTCACCGCCGCGGCGGCCGGCGCGACGGCGGCGATAGGTGCGCGCGTGGGGCGCGGCGCGGCGCGGAGCGGCGCGTGCGGGGAGGGGAGGGGGCGGGTCTGGCGTGGGGGCACCCGCGCTGGCCGCAGGCACCGCTCAAGGGCCGGCAATGCCCGGCTCCTGGCCGCCGCCACCCCAACAGTTGGTTTCCCCCACCAAAGAGCCAAACCAGCGCCCCTCCCAACGCGCCCCGCCGCCGCCGCTGTTGCCGCTGCCTCCCCAACCGCCGCCGCCGCCGCCGCCGCCGCCGCCCGCAGGCGTCGACTCCTCCGGCCCCGCCGTCGCCCTCGCGACCGCCAACGCGCGCGCCAACGGGCTGGAGGGGCGCGTCGGGTTTTACAAGGACGACGTGTCGGCGTTCATGCGCGCCGCGGTGGAGCGGGGGGACGCGTGGGACGTGGTGGTGCTCGACCCACCAAAGCTGGCGCCCAACAGGTGGGGGGAGGCCCTCGGCGGCGGGGGCTCGGCGTTGGGCTTGTTTGCCGCTCCCGTGCTCTTGGACTGTTTGTCGGCGTTGAAACGGGGGCTTTCTTTGGGGGGGGGCGATCGCCGCCTGGCCACGGGAAGGGCTTCTGCCCCTGCCCTTGCGCCGCTGCATCTGTGCACACGTACGCCGCCCCCCCACACACACATGCGTCCGCTTGCGCCTCGAAACACGCCCCCCCCCCCTGCCTCGGACGCCCAGGTCGGCCCTGCGCGCGGCGTCTGGCAAGTACCGGCGGCTCAACGCGATGGCGATGGCGCTCGTCAAGCCGGGGGGCGTTCTGATGACGTGCAGCTGCAGGTGCGGGCGCTTAGTCTTGTTTGGGGGTGGCTTTGTCTTGCTTTGGGTCCCACGCTCGGCGCGCTTCGCATGCCGGTCCATCCGCGGCTGCATGCGGGCGGTTTTTGGGCTGCTTCAGTGCAGGGTAGGCGCAGCTACGGCGCCCCGCGCCCCTTCAAGCGGCAGGTGCCCAGTCGCGTCGCTGCGGGCCCCGCGCCCACCGGTCGACGCCCTCGCCCCGGCCCCACCCCCAACGCCCCGACCCCCGCCAAAACCGCAGCGGCGCGATGACTCAGAGCGGCGGGCTGCCAGCCATTGTGGAGGAGGCGGCGCGCCAGGCGGAGCGCCAGGTGGGCGGGCGTGGTGGTGCGTTTGTCTTTGCATGCGCTTTTAGGCCGCACAGGTTTGGGGCCCCTGCGCTCCCCAAAACATCCCACACTCCCAAACGCCCCTCCCCCGCCCCAAACTCCCACCAATCCTAACAACCCCAGATCACGCTGCTGCGCAAGTCCGGCGCGGCCCCAGATCACCCGCTCAACCCCGCCTACCCCGAGGGGCAGTACCTCACCGCGCTCACCTACCGC